>PVKU01005575.1:0-120655 GCA_004027475.1 Anoura caudifer | reverse complement strand
GTAGAAAATAGACAGGGGGAGGGCAAGAGTAGTGTGGGAAATGTAGAAGCTAAAGAACTTATGACACATGGGCATGAACTAAAGGGGGGAATGTGGGTGGGAGGGGTGTGCAGGGTGGAGGGTAATGAAGGGGGGAAAATGGGACAACTGTAATAGCATAATCAATAAAATATAATTAAAAAAATAAAATAAAATAAAACCAAATCAAAGTAGAAATAAAAATGATGAGAAAACAAATGTGTAAATAGGAATTCTAGTATTTTCTTCTATATTCAGAAATACTTTCATATACACTCTATATGTAAAATCATTGCCCTCTGGATATAGTTAAAATACTTCATCACCTTTATATTCTTCCATCTTTTCATTTTTAAACACTATGTTTACACATTTTATTTTCTTTAAATTTTTTACGATCAATCAACAGTAGAGCAATTGCAATTTTACCAGAGATTCCCTAGGGTAAAATTTGATTCTCTACCCTTTATTCTTTTCCCCTGCAACATCAAGCATGCCACTATATAAAGAGTGAGTGTTACCTTCAAACCAGAAGTCATGAATTAGACAATTAATATGTCAAACATTCCTTCTGTTTATTGAAACTCCATGGGCGTGAGTGAACAAGGTAAGTGTTACAGAAGACATGTATTTTCTTTTTTTATGATCAAGCGGAATAGAATTTGGTACAAAGTTGATATTTTCTAGCCAGATTAGTTCATAGCAGATATTTCAAACTCTCATGTTTCAGGTAAGGGACAAACTACGAAAGACCCAAATTTTACCCAAAGTTGCCTTTTGAATCAGTAATAAAATCCAGATGTATGAGTAACTGGTTGATGTTTTAGCTTCTAAAATAGTTTAATAGAAGACACTGTACAAGAAAGCCAGAATTTAAAGGAGTAACTTTATGAAATAATGACTGTCCTAAAAATTGTTGGTTTCTCTGTATAACATCTTACAAAATGTGAGAGCAGAAGACAAGAGACCCCAAGAAGAGACCCTGCTAAGCACCCTGGTGGTAAGGGATGGGGGTGTCTTTCAGGAGAGCACTTCCTCTTGGGCATTCCTGGTGCCCACGTTATTACTGAGCCGCAGCTGTAGGTTTTATTCCCAAAATGGTGTTAATTTATTTTATCACATTGAAGGTAATTCACCAAAAAAATAATTGAAACACTAATGATTTTTATGCACTTAAAGCTCCCACAAAACATCAGAAGAGGCTGATGACTTCTGATAGCTACCCCAGTGGCAACTGTGTTTCGTTTGTAGATTTATTTAACGGTCAAAACAAATTTGAGAATTCAATTTTATTAGACATGTTTAGAGATGAGAAAACCAAGGCAGAAAAGGTTATATGCATTGTGCTCACATTCACTTAATGGCTTGTGTTTTAATTTAACATTTTTATTTAAAACTCCAATTCTTCATGATAATAATTTTTTAAAAACTGCACAATGAATTCTCTCCTTTGGATTTTTCAGATGAAGTATGTCTCCTAAATTTAAATCGATAACTACCCCAAATCTAAGTATGACTTGCTAATAGAAACAGCTCAGAAATATAAGGTGAACACACCACTTTGCTAGATTCATTATATTTTGGGCCCCTTTTATTTTCAACACTATCCAGTAATGCAGCCCTTCAGAGTAACCAGTTGGCGTGATAAGACATAATTGCTCTTCCCAATTGTTCATCCCCTGCTGCTCTGTGGAAAACATTCAGAAAGTTTCCAAGGCACACCCACTCCTTCACCTCAGTCTTGTTTCAAACCTAAATGCCCCAAGCTGCCCCGCTTTGTGCTGCCTGTGCTTTGCTTTCTCTCTGACCTGTTTCGGATCAGCTTCAACCCTGTTCTCCCAGTCCAACTGCCCATGGAAGGAAACATAAGAGGAAGACTTTTAGAAAATGCAACTCCATGACTCCACAGTCATGGAGTCCACAGTCTCCATGACTTTTAGAAAATGCAACTGCCCAGAAATTGAGTTGGAGTATGAGAGGAAAGCTCCCTATAAATTGAACACACAGGAACTCACCTTAATTTGATGAATCAAAACATTCTGGCTATATGACACGCATAAAATATATGCTATATACCAAGTTCTTTGCATAATTTATTCTATAGGGTTTCCATTTTTATTTTTTTAAAGATTTTATTTGTTTATTTCTAGAGAGAGGGGGAGGGAGTGAGAAAGAGAGAGAAACATCTGTACCTGGTTGCCTCTCACACACCCCCAACTGGGGACCTGGCCAGCAACACAGGCATGTGCCCTGACTGGGAATTGAACCAGCAACCCTTTTATTCATAGGTCAGTAATCAATCTACTGAGCTGTATCAGCCAGAGTGATTCTATAGAATTTTCAGAACCACTCTTTAAGATCTGAAGAAGCCCTGGCCAGGGCAGCTTAGTCGGTTACAGCATTGTTCTGATACACCAAGCTTGCGGGTTCCATTTCCTGTAAGAGCACATGCAAAAATCAGCCAATGAATTCATAAATAAGTAGAACAATGGGTCAATGTTTCTCTCTTTCTATCTCTAAAAAAATCAATAAAAAATAATTTTAAAAAATCAGACAAATGACAGGGATTTTTGCCTTCATTGGTCTCCTTGGCCACTCGGTTCCCGGTTTCATCTGGGTTCCTACTTGGTAAGATGAAACTTGGGGAGCTCCGATACACTTTTTGTGGACTCAACACAACAGACCTCGCTCGCACCCATGCCACAGGTTGTCACTGAGGTGTGACAGCTTCACTCGGCGCCCACACATGGGCAGCCCAGAAGTACTCCTGAGTTCACACACTCGGGCACTACCTTGACCAGTGGGCAAGTGGATAATTTATTCCTCTATAGATAACTTATTCTACCTCCCAACAGTTTTAAGAAAGGGAAGTTTGTGTGACCTTTCTTAAAAGGTCAGAAGGTGTTAGAAGATGAAATGAGTGATTTGTCATGCTTGACACCAAGAGTGACCAGCTTGCTGACACCCCCTTCTTCCCTCCTTACTCCCTCCTTACTTCACTCCATTTCACTCCGAAATAACTGCTGAAGCTTTGACTCAAATTTTGATTTCTGAGTGTCATAATCTAAGGCAAATAAATAAGAATGATGTTCAGAAAGGAAAGTACCATTTTACAAGTTAGAAAACAAGTGGTAAAACTGAGATTTCACTGATTTATATTAATTCTAGGACTATTTTATTCTAAAATTACAACTCTGTTCACTGCACCACAGTCTCCATGACTTTTAGAAAATGCAACTTTTTAAAATTCTATAAATTTGATTTTGAGATTCTTAAATTTTAGTTGAGCTTCCCTTTAAAAATATTTCCTAATGGAAACATGGAATCTGATATGATTTTAAAGGTATTTGTGTTCTCTTCATGAAGCTGGGCCAGAAAATTAGCCTCTTGAATCTTTGGGCGAGAAAGAACAGGTAGGTTATCATCATAACCTCTTAGCATCAGAGGAAATTCTTATCATATGTTAAGCGCTGATGTTTTCAGTGTGGCTGCTGAGCATTGGAAAGTTCTGTTCTCACTGCCAGAGGCTATTAATGTTAAGTTCTTCTCAGCCCTCTTAATGTTTAGAAGCTTAAGTAAGGGGCAACCCCAGCGCTCCCAAACCCGAGCCAAATCTGCTATTTAAAGTGAGGGGATGTGGTAATGACACTTCACAAAAAAAATGTAGTGCCCGTCAGGGACGTGATGGCTGACACAATGCACTGAGGTTGTCACCTGCTCCTTGGTGAGTAAACATGAAGGGAAAAATAGGAAAAAGCAAACAAACCTTCCATTATTGAAAAGACAAACAGATCAAATGACATGAGGTGTGTATCTCGATCTCCCAACCCTCCTAAGCCCCTCTCAGCTCCAATGTCAGATCAGGTCAACGAGCGACAATGAGATGATTCCAAAGATGTCACATACTATGTGTTCATGGTGCAAACTAACAACTGCAAAGTCAAGGCCAAGTGGAGCCATCATTGGTAGATAACACTAATCACATTAGATGTGACAGTATACACATGTGTGTGTGTAATCGTACAATTGAGGACACATGTATAGACTTTTGAAATAGAATTGCCCCCAGTTGCTAATCAAGTGATTTTTCTGCCAGCTATTCACCTTTCGGGTTAGAGAAAACAACCTGCCTGAGTTACTGCTCAAATTTTTCATCTGTAAAAAAAATGGAGTCTGGTCTACGGGATATCTCCTAGCTGTTAAATGTATATACAGCATGATTTGCAAAGTGAAGACACGCATACCCAATGGGAGAAACACACTGGTACATTCTTTAGTACTCAGCATGCAATTGATATTATTTCAGGTACAAGTGACAGAAACTTTATTCAACTGGATTCATCCAAGAATTGATACATAGACTCTAAGGAAGGTGTTGTGGCTGTGTCTTCCCCTAGCCCTACCCTTTTCTCTGACTTCTCACTCTCTTTGCTGCAGTTCGATATTCTCTACCTGATGGAGAATGTGGCCAAAGGCGGGCCCAGGTGTTCGCCTCCCTGAACCTCAAGGCAGGAGGCTGTTACTATTGCCAGAGACCTCTCGGTGCCTCCTTTGTCTGCTGGTTTGTCTGTCTGTCTCACAGTCTCCTCTTCCAGACAGGCCGAGATGTGGGAAAGCTGCTCACTCCCCAACCAAATGCAGGTGCCACTACTTGAGTCTCAGTCCTTGGTTCCACTTTGAAAATCCTTGAGACGTCTTTTGGGACAGACAATCGGATGTCTGCCCCTGTGCTAGTGAGTGTGGTCAGTGGAGTTGGGACGATATCAAAACGGCCACTGAGACTTCCACCCCGTAAACTGAACACAGTAGCTAGTACTGGATGTGCACTCAGCGTGGGAATGAATTCAAAAGGGACATCACCACACTGACACCATCTGGAGCTGAAACAGTGGGGAAAGTTTCCCATGCCCAGCTCATTGAATAGTTCCTAGTCAGTGTAAGCACTGGCTTGATTCTCTTTTGGAGAATCCTTAGGAACAATGGACTTTTCATATTATGGACATGTGTGCTAAAGGCCTAATTTCAGATTAATAGCTCAAAGCTTTCTGATTGGATAATACTATAATTATTAATTTTTTCAAAGCTGTATTTTTTCCAGGTATTTTTCTCCACAGTCAAAAAGAAAAGGTTTAAGAAATTTAAAGCCAACTTGGATACAGAAACACAATTATACTGTAGGGCAAAAAAACTAATTCTTGTCACAATATTCATGAGCGGTTGTTAATAGTGCAGAGTCATGAAGCTTTCATCTAAATTATCTTGGTCATGAAATAAAAAAAAACACACAGATTGCTTTCCATTAACAGTAAGATACACATATAAGACCGAGTTTATAATAATTAGAACAGGTGTTATATTTTTGCCCTACACTCAACCTGCCACATTTTCTTTTCTCCATTGAACTTCTGTGATGCCATGTTCTCATTCGTGTGATGAGGGTTCTTCATTTTTGTTACAGTGAGGGTTTTAATACTTTTCCTATGTAAGTCAAAAGACTAGCGTGAGAACAACATACATTTTCTTTGGTTTTAATGCTTCTATAAACATAGTCCAGGGTCTCTCGTGTTAAAAGAATTGTTTTATGCTCATCCTCAGGGAGAAGTGGTTCCAAAGTTTCTTTCCAGGGGAGCGAAGGGGAAGCCTGCCACTGGACCTTGGCTGGAGACTAGGGGACTTGTTATGAACATGTGCGTGCACATCAAGCACACTGTTGTAGCTTAGAGAGGGAGTCAGAGATAAAAACGTAGCAGAGTATTCTAGTCATTTCTCTACTAACTCTACTCATAATTAAGAAATTGATAGTTCTTATCAAAGCATATCAAAGAACTTGCATATCAAAGGAAGTTTCTGGGTGCACTAACAGAGATTTGAAGGGCATGACGGGAACACCAAAACTCCTTCAGGACCCCCACAAAGCCCTTTGTCTCCCACAGCTATTTCTTTAAACTTCTGGGCTCCATTCCAACCAAACTTCTGGAAAGAGTTGTTATATTTCTGATCCTCGTTTTTTTTTTTTTTCCACTTCAGAATGATGATGCTTTTTCCAACTAAAACATCCTATAAACTTATCAGTTTCATTAAACAGATGACCTTAGAAGCAGAACTGGAAAAGAAGGTAAAATTAATCTTGAAAAAAAGTGTATCAGACCCACCAGAGAACGCTGGTCCTGAATGTAAAACCACGGAGTCTGAATGTCTGACAGCGAGAGAGAACAAGGGTGGCTTGAGTAGGGTATGAATTAATTCACTAACTTAATACACGTTTTCTATAGATACCATAATTAGTCATGAAATACAATAGAAATTATAATTATCTTGTCATTATGAATAGCAATAGCCTTTTTTTTTAGACTAATCATATGCCAGGCACTATTCTAAGGACTTTATGTTTATTTAGTGTGTGTTAATTATTGGAGCAACCTCACAACAGAGGGTTGTATTTAGTATCTCCAATGAGGAAACAGAGGATGGAGGAATTATTTAACTTGGATAAGGATTTAGAGCCAATAAGTGGCAGAGGCAGGACTTCAGCTGAGGTACTCTGGCTTCAGAGTTCATAGTTCTACTACTTGCTATTATAATTGTGAGGGTAAAATGATGCTTCTTACATAGGAAAAACAAAACAGAAAGAATGAAGACTTAGAGTTGGTAGGAAACCCATCGGCAGGAAACCTGTTGTAACGTGTGCCGGAGGCTAGACTGGAGTTCAGAAGACTGCAGCCACAGGCACGGCATCCTCGGCCACGTGGAGGGTGCGTCGGCACTGTGATCATCAAAACGGTTCAGCAAGTATGCTCGACAAAATTAAGAAAAACGTCTTTCCACCACAAGAGGTGATGATGATGTTTTTCTTTTGCACTGGTCAGACCAGCAGAGAGAGGTGCCGGGGTGGAGTGTTGTTTGTCTCATTCTCAAAATGCATCACCCGGGACCTGAGGTTAGTGAGTTCAATGGCAGACACAGTTGGTGTTGCTTCGAGTGAGCTCAGACTTGGGCAGAAAGGCACCGTGGATGAGGAAGGCTCTGGCAGTTCCACATTCTTTTGGTGAGCGTAGTGTGCAAGGCCAAGCCATCACTGAGGCATCGTACCATGGACACCCTCGTGGGAACTGGCTTTACCTGCTCCAGGACTTGAACTACTTGAGTAAAATGCATGTGGAGAACATAGATGAAATGGATGCAGGACTTATTTCTCACTGAAAGGGAGCTCGAGGTGCAGTCAAACCTAAAAATTACATTAATTCCGTTCCATTCCCAGCATTGCTTCTATTGAGCCTGACACAGGGGGACAACTGACACTGACTCAGAGCTATTTCCAGATGGAGAGAGCGCATCCCACACAGAGCTGGCCTAATTCCAACCCAGTCTTCTGCCTCACTGTCCCATCAATAAAGGACATCCACTTTGGATGACAAGGCTCCACTCAGTTTTGGTCCTTTCCTTTCCCTGAAAGTTCCTGAAATTCCTCTACCCTTAATCTAGATGAAATAATTCTCAAAAGTAAACTGGGGAATCATTAGATGGAAGCAAACAACCGCTGTTATTAAGGACAACTCATAGACTGGAGGCTGTAGTTTATTTGTCCTGGAAGGTAGGCTTCCAACTATTGGCCACATTAGGGAGAATTAGTCTTTCATCTACAAGTGTCACTAGACCCTATAGCCCCTGTCCCCTGAAAAGAAAACTGTGTAATGCATGATGTAAAGGAACAGAGAATCCAGATTCTTCCCAGAGGAGCTGGGCCAAGTGTACACAGTTTAATATTCCTGAAATTACTCTCAGAGCAGTCATTAACTTCTCCACAATGTAGTGGACCATGGACCAGAGTGAAGCTAGGAGTGTGTCACTGACTGATCTCACTAGACAAGGAAACAAGAAGAGAAGGGAGAAGGATTTTTCTTCCTCCTCCCTCCATGTCATGTCCTCCTGGCACTGTGTTCTGCTTGCCCAGGGAAGAGAGCAAACCTTTAACCAGCCAGCTCGTCCCCACCCTGGGGGGCCCCCACCCTGGGGGGCCCCTTCTCCTGCTGCTAACATCACTCCTTGGACGACCCTTCAGGAGTGCCTCTCAGTGGTCCCGCCTTCCCTAACTCCCACACAAAGACTCTGGAGTGGGCCTGAAGAGCACATTAGTTAAACCAACTTCCAGGCTGAACATTTAATCTCTAGTTGATTTCCCAGCCTGAATTTTTCTCCCTAAAACATTGCCCAACATAGCCTGTCATGAAACCTGTTTTGAGTTTGATTGATACCATAATTACACTCCAGTAACAAAATATCGATAAAGAGATCGCCCAAATTTGAATATAAATACTCTGCTACACTAACAATACTGGGGAATTATTAAAATAGAGAGATTACATTCTTTTCCCAGTTAAAGCACAAAATATATTAGATCTCCATGGAATTAGGTCCAAAATCAATTTTTCTTATGCTTGTGAGTTAAAATTCCAGAGATTATAAAGCACTCCCCACTTTTGTTTTCATCCATTCAGGCTGTGTCAGAAGAATTCTGGTCACATGGGAAGTGGCAGGGTTCTTTTAGCATTTGAATACTGGGTTCTTCCTCACTGGAAGGAGTATGTATTCCCTCCTTCACGGCCTCAAACTTGTAGTTCTTGAACACCACACCTCTGATGTTCTCACTGTTTTAAAGATTCCCAGGAGACACCATGAAAAACAAGACTACCACAGCCCTGACATCATAGCCCCAGAGTTGGAACAATTCTGCTCATGAAAGTGCTATCTCAGACGAAATTACTTCCAGGCCAGTCCTCTACGTTGCCAAGGACAACAGCAGAGAATCATTATTATCCTGAAGGAAGATGGCTATCTTGATCGGGACCTTGCTGGGATACATAGCCATTTATGCCAATTTTCTGATATCTAAGACTTGAAATTTAAACTCAGTTGGGAAACTCTCTCAGCAAGAAGTTAATTTTGGCACTATTTACTATATCAATAAAATCCACTCATGAAAACTGCCTGGTAGGTCAGAATGGTATTTTTCTTGCTTTCCCGTGTCGGCACTGACCCAGCATCACGATCTAGCCAAGTGGTGCTTAATTGAATGAGGGTCGGGGGGTTCTCTAAAAATAACATGGGATCCACAGCTCTCTCTATGAGAAGTTATTTTCAGTCCTACTGTTAAAGCCATTTCTCTTTCATTTATCTTCCACATTTTTAAGACAAAATATATTACTTCTTAGAGAGGATTTTTTTTTTCTTATAAGTAAGCAATTCAGAGCCAGCTTGACACCTGTTGGTGGGGAGATCTGGGAGGTGAGTGGCTCAATGTTTGGCCCTGCCTGCAGAAAAGCTAGTTTTAGCCCTGAAATGCAGCCCCCCTTGGCCTTGAGTCCTAATTGAATTAGGGGGCAGGCATTTGAGTGTCCTACCTTCAGCTGGTGCTGACCCTTTAAAGCTAGAGCTTCCATTTAAAGCCAGAATGTGTGCTCTGCAACACATTCATACTGGACTCCTTTTCAGACCAGGCACAGCTGATTCTTCCACCACTGATGCCTGAAAGTTGTGGCTGACGAACTGCTGTCTCCAATCAAATTCTTTCAGTTTTCTTTTCTTTTTTTTTTTTTTTTTACCAAAGCCTCTGAGGAATCCCCTGTGAACCATGGTCCCTGCTATTCACATATATGAACTAAATACAGTGCAAGGTCAAGGCACAGGAACCTGCACCCCAAGGCAGTCCACAAATTTCTTGGAGTTTGAGATGACCCCGGGACATTTGTTCTTTTAGAGAAAGAACAAATTCTTTTAGAGAAACTGTAACAGAGTTATAGTTGCTGTCACCACAAGCTTCAGTAACTTGCTAAAGTCAAAAATACTGCAACAGTTCAAGGGTTCAAAGCCTCTTGCCCAAGCCATGCATTTATAAAGTTAATTTTACAACTGAAAAATCAGTTGCATTGGTTCAGTACAGGTTGCAACTGAACAATGTTTTTAAACATATATTTTACTGATTATGCTATTACTGTTGTCCCAGTTTTCACCCCTTTGTCCCCCTCTGCCCAGTGCCCCCCTTCCTTCCAGCAATACCCCCATTAGTTCATGTCCATGAGCTGTGCATATAAGTTCTGCTTAGAAAATCACTAGCAAAGCTTATAGTCATCTTGTCAAAGCCTGCCAAAAGCCCAGGCCTTTCCATGAATGAATTGTTCTACCAAATCCTATACCTTGCTTATATGTCAAGGTCCACAGTTCACACATGAGAATTACACAAAAGGAGCTAAATGAACACCATCCTTCTTTGCCTTTGCCATGACCTGTGCCAACTGAGAAATAAATAGCAAATAGAAGCAAAAGTATCCGGTTATATAATAACAAAGACTAGAGGAGAACAAGGCTTGCATACGTGGGCAAACACATGAATTAGTCACATGGACTGATCCAACCACAGTCTTCCCTACCTGGATACAGATCCTGAAAGTTCCAGCGTGAAGGAACAAGCAAGATGGTTTTCTGAAATCAACCCTTCCCAAGAGAATACAAAGAAAGCCAAACATTTTCTCAATAATGTGACTCATTATTATTATTACATTCGTATTATCATGAGGACAATGAACTTTAGCCCAGACAACACAATTGGATTATTTGGTTGTTCTTCAGCTATGTTATTTGTCATTTAAATTTTGTCATCAATGGAATTGAACAGTAAGCAATCTCTGCTCCTTATTTATTTATTTTTTTGCTTCTCATAAATGTTCATTGATCTGTTTTTCCTAAGTTTGCTAAGTGAAGTGGTTCTATTCATTCACCAATAATGACTTGTCTCCTGGTCTTCTCTGTCTCTGTCTCTGTCTCTCTCTCTCTTATACACACACACACACACACACACACACGTATGCCTATAGTTAATAACCACTAATTACTTTGCTAGTAGTAATATTTTCTATTTATTTAGTTCATATTTTATTCTGCACACTAATGTATAATATTACACTTTTCGACAAAGTTTTACAAATTGGGGTTATTAACCCTTTTTAAAGATGGAGCAAAACTGCATCAGAGAAGATAAGTAATTTGAGTTCTTTCAGCAGGTAAGTAGCGTGCATCCAAAGAGTAGATTCTCTCTGCTCCACGGTGCTGCTTCCAGATGGCTGCAGCATGCTAGTAAGTGAAACTCTGCATTTATTCATGCTAATCACCACACTTTATAGAAGGGAAATTGAGGTCCATTATGTGAAGATCAAACAGTGTTTAATAAGCACTATTCCTCCCTCAATCTATAAGTGAAGTAACGTGACATCTTTATATCAAATACCTGAAAATTTAGAAAGACCTCTATTTGAGATCTCTGGTAGCAACTACAGGAACTTAGCAGAGAGTATGTTAAAAAAATGTTCTTATTTACTGTTATTCATGTCTTGTTTACTCAAAGCTTGGACTCCTGGTAAGTGAAAGTTTTTACCAGGTCCTGAGGACACGCCAGTTAGTGGGATAAGAACTAAGAAATGAGGTGAAACCTCAAATGCTGAATACACCCTAAACATGTACGTTTATTAGGACCCGCAGCCACTAGCCTCACTTCCAAGGCACACTGGCTGCACACATTAGAACACTCATTCTGCTTCGATGGGGCACTCAGACAAGGCTGGCAGAGGGGTTCCATCTGGGCTGAATTTACAAGGTTTAGTGGGACTATTCCAGGTAGGAAAATGAACAGCCAGGAATTCTAGGATTAAGGAACATGCTATGTAAAGGCAAAGGCATGGGTTTTTTTCCTGAGGAAGCATAAGGAATCTGCTATTGGAGCATAAAGTATGAGGAGATAAGTGGAAGGCTGTCGGGTTAAAGAAGTAAGGAGATATCAATGCATGAAAGAAGTCCACTTAGGAGGCAATTAGGAGCTTCTGCAGCTTTCAAGCTGGAAAAGTTCTTGATCATATATTCCTTGCCATCTGTTGCTCATGTGCCCAATATTTCTGACAATATAAATATTGCCTGGGTTCACATCTCAGCTTTGTCATTTCCTGACTTTGTGACCTTGGGCTAGTTAATTAACTACTCTCCACCTCAGTTTCCTGATTAGTGAATTAGGATTAATGATAATACATAATAAGATTGTTCTGAGTGTTAAATAAGGCAATGTATGTAAAATGCTTATTATAGTGGCTAGCACATCCCATACTAGCTATCATTATTCTTAAATTGATTTTAACATAAGGAAACTGAGGTTCAGAGAAGTTGTGTGACTTTCTCAAGATTAAACAGCTGATAAGTAGTAAAGGTAGGATTTGAACCAAAGAAGTATGGTTCTATAAGCCATGCATTAATCACCATGCAATGCTTCCTGTTCAAATATGATATCACTTAAGTTTCTACCTTAATATGATCAAATCTTTTTTTCCACTTTTTTTTGAAGGAGGGGAGAGAGACAGAGAGAGAGAGAAACATTGACATGAGAGAGAAGCATTGACGTGAGAAAGAAACATCGATGGGTTACCCCCTGTATGTGATTGGGGATCAAACCTGCAACCTAGCTATGTGCCCTGAGCAACCTTAAGGTTACGGGACAATGTACCAACCAAATGAGCCACACTGGCCAGGGCTGATCAAATTTTGCTTTACAAAATATGACAATTGGGATTGTATTATCAAATAATATAAGTCAATGACTGAATTCTATTGACTTATCCAGTCATCCATCCCACAGTTTCAAGAACTCTATTGTTTTAACTAATGCCTAAGATTATATAGACATATGTTTTATATATAGATCTACAACATTTTATTATATGAAATAATATAAATATTGTACTGCATATGATATATATATATAATGTTTCATCCATGTGGTTGCTCATTGCTTTTGAAATGCCATTAATCTGTGGTGATGAGTTGTATATATTTTGTGATAAATTTAAAATCATGGAAAAGGAACATAGACCAGTACATCTGCTCATTTCCTCCAGCGACATGTTTCCATCTGTCACCATCAATCTATTCTAGCACCCTTAGAATCTCTGCCAATCACTGAATGTCCTTTTGCAAAGGTGGCTTTCCTCCTGGGTTCTGCCACGGAGCACCCCCCATCGCAGAGGAACATAGTGATGTATCACAAAGTAGAGAATGATCCAAATGGCCAAATTCAACTTTGGCAGTGTTTCATCCTCAATAGTATAGGACCCTTTCTTCTCCTGCTAGAAAATCAGTGGGTCCAACTAACCAATCACTTGCTACCTGCTGAGATCAGAACCTGGCTCAGAACCCCAGATTCATATGGACACCCCTGCTCCCATCCAGTCCTTCTGTCAGATACACTTAGAAATTCTTGACTGCCCCATGCTCTCTAATTGCCTTGATTTTTGTATACTTCTCTGTGTTTCAAACACCACCCCCTAATCCATCTCCTTTGATAATCCCATACCTTTAGGCAAGCCTTCACTGATACCTCCCCCACCCTGCACTGTATTGTTTTGCTTGGGCTGTTGCAATGAAGCCACAGAGTGAGAGGCTTAAGTAGTAGAAATGTATTATTTCACAGGCCTGGGAGCTTGAGGTCAAAAGTCAAAGTGTCATCAGGGTTGGTCTCTTCTGAGGCCTGTCTTCTTGGCTTATAGATGGCTTTTTTCTCCCAGTGTGTCCAATCTCTTCTTCCTGTAAGGGCAACAGTCACATTGGACCAGGTCATGCTCTGCTGACCTCATTTTAACTTAATTCCAACTTTAAAGACTTTATTTCCAAATGCAGTCACTTTGTCAACTTTCTGAGGTACTGGGAGTTAGGATTTCAATGTATGGATTAGGGGAAGGCGACACACTTCAGCCCATAACACCTTCAGCCTTGATGATGAGATCCCTTCTCCTGAGACTCCTGGCAAGTGATGAGTATCTCTCTCAAAACTCGGTTTACATGTGTTGTGATAGAATTCACCTGGTGTGTCCTAAAGACTGGGATCTCTCCAGGCAAGACCTGCCTCATATTGGTCCTCTTTCCTCAATCATATAACATACTTTCTGATGGTAAATGACTAATTATATATATGAATGATTCAAGGGAAAGGGATAAAGTTAATTCTAAATATAAATCTATCTATCTTCCATGTATTTCTTAACGACTGTTATTTAGGAAATTTGATGTTCATCAGGTAATTTATATTTGGAAAATTGTTAAATAATTTTGATTTTCTTATCAACTTTAAAATGACACTTAGCTTCTATCCTTATTTAAGTTTCCTTTTCCCGTTCCTTTTATATTTCCAGGTATTTTAAAGGGGCTCCTATACTGTGCAATTAGCAACTGTTGATATATGTCTATGAGGCAGGGCTCCTGTGAGTTTCCACTTGAGCCATGGCTTACCCTACTTTGGAACAAGAGGGTGTGTGGGGTGCAGGTAGGTGAGCTAGGAAAAAAAGCGCTGCCTGGTTTATGGAAAGCACAGTTCGATCCCTGATCGAAGAGAGCTTTAGGAAAAGAAGCCATCAAGTTATATGATTTCTAAACCTCTTCTATTTATTTGACTTCATCTATCACTAGGGGACCTTGTAAGGAGGTAGAAAGAACTAGGAAATCAACAAAAAAGTGGGATGAAAGCCCTGGGATCAGGGTGTGGTGGACAAGGAGAGACAAAGAAGGCCTGATGGATGGAGTCTTCGCAGGAGCTGTAAATCTCCTGCTCAGGGGGATGTTTGCTTCAGGTGTTTAATGAACTGCAGAAGGATCAGTAGCCCATGGCAGACAACTTGGAAAATATTCCCTTCGATTCATTCATGTGTTTAATTCCTCGTTAATTCTGATGATGTCAACCCTCTGTGATTAGCATGTCTGTTAAATGTCCCTTCACCGGTGCTAACAAAGTGTAAGAAATTTCATTCTCTAGCTCTACCTGAGGTTAGCAATTCACCAGGGCAGACACACTGTGAAAATTACCTTTCTTCCCCTTTGCTAGGTTCATGCATTTACCTGTTCCAGACTCAGAGAGGGTAGTTTTGGGGAAACTTGTCCCTTCATTTTTCAATTATTAAAAATATATTATGTGACCAGTATGTATCCAACATTGAACTCAGTTTTACACACATAAAGAGAAACCTTTAAAACCTGAACAAGTCCAAGTGTGAGAAGCCTCTATGTGACCAAGTATGTGAAATCAGTTTCTTTGTCCAAGCTGAGCTTGAAAAAGTAAACAAAAAACTAGCTTTATTTTTCTTTCATCTGTTTCCCACCCACTCTCTGGGATGATGCTTTCTCTATTGATGTTTGGTATTTTAGAAAGATTCCATAGCTCTCCTGATGATTCTTAGATAATATCTAATCCTTCCCCCCTTTTTGGCGCTAAAACTCCACTCTGATTTAATAACATAAACTCCAGTTTGGGTTAGTAAACATTTAGTGAACTCTCAGCCAATGGAAAGCCTGGAGCTGATTCAGTCTTGGACGTTGGCAGTGGACAGAGGGTCAGATTTGGCCACGTCTCTCCTCTCTTCCGTCTCATACTTTTCAGCTGCTGTTCCTGATGGTATGCGAGGGACAGGCAGTTTTGAGGGAGATGACTGGCAAGGTTGTCAGCTAGCATTACTGCCCTTACGGTGTCAAATGTCCTCATAATGGCTCTTCACTCAATGAGTGCATTTGTGAGATTCTCTGAGATCCTCTTACAGGGAACTCAGCTCACATGTCCTTCATTTGGGTCTTACTTCCCTTCTTTGTGTCCATGGGGCATCCTGGTTGTATTGCTCTCCTCTTTGGTCTTATATCAGAAATGGGCAGGTCCTGAATTTTTGCTCACTTTCAGACATTTCCTAGGCAGAACCAAAGTGCAACCCTGTGTTCTTCTAACTTCTAAAAGCCCACGACAAGCTCCCCGGAAGGTCCTTTTGTAACTACCTTGCTTTGGTTGAGATCCGTGATGGACACAGAGAGCCTCGGTGGTTTTCTTCAGAGCAGTGGCTGGCTCCGTGCTCTCACAGAAAGCTGTCCGGCCCCGGACCGCGGGTCCTCAACCAGGAATGCACAGCACTATGCTCCGAGGGCCAGGAGCTGGGTCAGGTCGGGCTGCAGCGCCCTTTGTGTGGGCAGCGCCGGGGGATGCTCCTTGTTGCTGAGCCAGGCCAGGGGCTGACGGACTGGGATGTCACCTGTGCCCTCAGAATCGAGGTGCCATGAGCTAGAGGGAACCCATGGCCAATCCCTGCAGATACTGCTCCTGTCAGAGAAAAAAAAAAAATTCCTCCTGAATCACAGATCCTTCCATTTCTCATAGGACATTCAGCTTCCTCACAATCTTTGGGACCACCACCGTATGTGCAGTCTGTCCCTGACTGAAGGTCATTAGGAAGCATGTAACCATATGATATGTGCCACAAATACATGCTGCATGTGCACTGTTCCATTTTCTTGTGGTCACATTGAAAAAATAAAGAGAACCAGGCAAAACTAATTTTATTAATGTGTTTCACTTTCAAAATATCATTTCCACATTATCTATATAAATGTTATTAGATATATTGCATTCTTTTTTAAACAGTCTTTAATATCAAATGTGTATTTTACTCTTGCAACACATGTGAGTTTGAACAAGTAACATTTTAAGAGCTCAATAGACATGCACACACTCAGTATCTCCTGTATCAGACAGCACAGATCTGAAATTTACTCCAACAGGGAATTCTAAGATGTGTTTACCCAAACCACAAGTATTATCTGCCTTTTCGCATGTTTCATGTGATTGTTTGTTTTAGTGTACCTAATTCTAGTTGCTACAGCCATCTGGGCCCCAGGTTTGTATTTGGTTGCTTTGAGGCAACTGGAATGTTCTTCTGCATGTGTTAAAGAGGACTTTCCTGACAATTCGGTTATAAGGATGGGTCAAAGTTTTAGTATAATCTTGTACAAGAGATAAAAAATAAGGCCTACTGAACCAATTTAAGGATTTACTCCTAGCTATTTTATACGGCAAAAAGAAAGAATAGGCAACCTTGTTTAATATGCTATAAATACAGATAATCATGTTAGATACAGAAAGAAAAACTCCTTAAAAGTCATTGGATTCTTTCCCGACCATTAGCTCACAGTCAATTGGGTGGGTGAAGTTCCCGGTTTAATAAAGTTCACCAGAAAATCACTTACCAGTTTGTTGGGAACTAATTTCTCCCAAGAAGAAGGATGATGGGAACTACACCATTCAAAAAGGTTATTTCTCATCCCCAGGGTTGGGGATCCTTCTCATACAAAATTATGTCTGACTCCTATAAGTTATTTCTATTCCAGATCAAGTTTGGGGCATTTTTTTCTTTCTGCAAATAAGCTTATTCAAAAGTATTAGAGAGTAAAGCATGAAATGTGGGTGAGAAATAGTTTGGGCCATGGGTCTCATATACCATGCCTAGGAGTCTGGATTTCATATTGTTAGCCTCTGATGATCCATGCAAGCTTCCAAAGAAGTACAGGTGATTCAACAAAGCATTGTGATCAATCCAGAGTAGAAATACTGAGATTACTATCCAAGTGTGGGCCCACCCCCCCAGATATCCCCAAGCCTTTAAGACTTTGTGTTTCTGCCCTGACTGGTGTAGCTCTGTGGGATGGACATCATACCGCAAACCAAAAGATCACTAGTTTGATTTCCCGGGGGGATGGGGGGGCACATGCCTGGGTTGCAGGTCAGGTCTCCAAGTGAAGGTGTATGAGAGGCAACTGATGGATGTTTTTCTGGCACATGGATGTTTCTTTACCTCTCTCTCTCCATCCCTTCCCCTCTGTATAAAAATAAAAAAGTACAACCTTAAAAAAAAAAACAAAAAAAAAACAAACCACTTTTTCACTGAGTGATTGCATTTAAATAAAAATAAACCAATCTTCATACATAAATTGTGGACAACCTATATTATTCACTAACTTCCCAATATTTTGGGACATTCTTATAAAGTCTTGCATTTCTTATAACCTCGTTTTAATTTAATATTCTACTTTCACTTAATTCTTAACATTTCTTATTTTGTTTCTTGTAGCTATCCTCCTCGTACCAAATTTTGATGAAAATATTTGAAAAACCTTTAGTATTTATTTTTTCAAGGCAATGCTCTGACAAGGTCATTGCTTCAGGTAGAATGTAACTGAATTTGGGTGTTAATGCCAACTTGATAACAGCCAAGAGCTAATCAACAATTTATAATAATTAGGTATTAAAGAGCTTCAAACAATCCAGCTCAAAGATTTGTCTTTTGGATGCCTTATTCTTCCAGAATTCCTGACTCTTATCCTGAACTTGGCCTTTTTCCTCTATCACAAACTCTTGCATCTTTTTCTTTCTGAGAATCTTTACTGTTTCCTTCCTTTGAATGCCTGCCTATAGAACGCCTGTGTTAACGCAAAGCAACAAAGTTCTCCTCATGTTAAGGCAGGATCATCTGGGTCTTGGCCTTGCGTGGAAAGGTTTTCTTCCCACACAAATGTTCATTGATGCATTTTGCTAAAGCCACTGCTCTCTTCTCCCTGAGAAACTGTGCAGTTGACCCTTCAACCATTTCTCCCGCCCATATTTTATCTCTTGCAAAATTTTCAACACTCTCAGAAATAATTCCAGGAAATGCTAGGTACAATGCCAACTAAAATAAGGGACAGACTCTTCCCCAAAGATAAAGGACCCTGGAGAGCTGAATACAATGGGCACTCTTCTCACACCTACAAGTCAGGGTGCAAAATGAAATACACATGGTGGAGGTCACCACAGGCACCTGATGAGATCATTCTAAGTTATCCCCATAAATGCAAATCATAATGGAAAAGTACTTCATTTGCCAAGAAATTCTCTGAGTGCTTTCTAGTTAATGACAGGCTCTGGTCCGCTTTCTCTGAAAGATACCTCAAAAATATATCTTTCACTTATAAAAAAAACTATATAATTAAATGATTCATGCAAGGAAGTTGTACCTCCCAATCAAAAAACTGTAGTTCAGTTACCCAATGGAATACTACACAGCAGAAAGAAAAAACTTCTACGCTTTGTGACAGCATGGATGGAACTGGAGACCACTATGCTAAGTGAAATAAGTCAGGAGGTGAAAGACAAATACCATATGATCTCACCTGTAAGTGGAACTTAGTCAACAAAACAAACAAGTAAGCAAATGGAACAGAAATGTGGAAATAAAAAACAAACTGACAGTGACCAGAGCGGGGAGGGCATAATGAGGTAAAGAAGGGGAAGGGTCAAGACAAGAAACACATGTATAAAGGACCCATGGACAAGGACAATGGGGAGTAATTGACTGTGGGAGGAGGGGTGGGCAGGACAGGGGACAGCAATGGGGGAAAAATGGGAACAACTCTAATTGAATGACAAAACATTTTTTTTTCAAGGAAGAAGAAAAGAGTATTTCCCTGGCTACTATGTACCTTGTGTGAGAAAATGTAATTTAGGCTGGCAGTTTCATCCGATGCAGTCATTCTGCTTTTGTGCTCACAGTGGGCAGCCACTTCGCCCATGGAGTGAGCTCACATTGTCTCTAAATGGAGGACCATTGAAACAGGGGGCTCCTCCGGGCAACCTCCTCTGCTCAGGCACACGCTCATCTCAAACTCTGTCACGTTACCAGTTCAGCATCTTCCCTGTGCAGTTGAGGTCTCCAAGCCAAAAATAAACATTGGGTATGTTTTTGTTACCAGCCTTCTTTATTTTTTTAATTTTAAATTAAAAAAAAGAAAAAAGAAAACAAGATCTTTCAACCAATCTACCCGAAATATGTTTTTGTAAGTTTAATTTGTATAAAATACCCCTATTCTCTTTGGTATTTTATTATAACCTAAGAAAGTGTAAAATATGAAAATGTTTAAAAATATTTTGCTTTAAGGTGAGCTGCTTTGTTGGAGTTTATCAGGCAGGGCTAAAGGGTTTCTTGTATTAGAACAAAAGAATAACATATGGTAGGTAATTATCCCTAAAACCCTTGGCATTTCTGCTTAAAGACAAGTTGAAAATGGCTGCAGTGCTTTATTTCTTTTTTAATTGTATAGCACTTACCATTTGTTGGAATAACACAATTATTTGACAAGTTAGAGTACCCCAAACATATCATTGCTTGGGAAGAGGACAGAAGAGTGGGGAAAAGACACTAAACATTTGGTGGACAGACGTTTTGCTCAGCGACTGTATTAAGCACTTGACACTCTTCATCGTTTAATCCTCACAAAAACCTCCTGACACAGGAGTTATGTGCCCACTTCCCAAACAAGGGACTCAATAAACAGAGTCTTAAAACTGAAATTTCACAGAAGTGGTATCGGAAGTCTAAACTACATTTTGCCAAGATGGGGAACCACTGAGCTCCACTGGCATTACATAGGGATCCTCCGAGAGAAGAACAAAAACACGAAAGAAGAGTGAACGTGTGGGTAATATTGGTATGTCGTTTGGTGTAGCCAAAGAGGATGATCAAGAAAAGATTCCATATGCATTTATTCAAAGCATGTTGTAAATTCTCCATTTGGCCCTGACTTCAGACACGGTTAGAAGCCTCGGAGAAAAGTGAAGCCTCATTATGTCCTAGTCACACGGGGTCATCTCTTCCAGCCACCATCCCCAGCGTTTCCACCAGCCATCCATCCTCATTAGTCTTGGTTGCAAAAGCTTTAGGCAGTTTTGAGATGGTCAGTCGACTCGCAAAGGAGTCCCAGTTTTGCCAAGAGTTTTCACTGATTGTATAGGAAGGAGTGAGCCCCAAAGGCAGTTCTCAAAAGGAACTGCTTCAGAAATGGTTTTGGCAATGACACTCCTGTTGGTAAGAATGTATAGCCCCTCTCTAGGGAGAGTTACTAAAGAGATCACATTCATTTTCATGTAGATGCTAAGAATATCACATATTAAACATGATAGGTACATAAATATAGATATTTTAGATTATATAAAATTATCTTGCCATATACAGTGTATTAGGCTGAGTACCTGAAATAGTCTCTGTGTGTGGTGTGTGTCTATGTATATCTAAAAGCCAAATGGATATAATTCCTATAATTCCAGCAATAGAGATATATTAAATGATATATCAATTAATTTGACACCATAGCCCAAGGGAAGGAGATGAATAGAAGCTACAGCTCTGGGGAAAATGTTTTAAAACTTCTGTTCAAAACAGAAACTGAGGTGATCAATTAAGGTGCCAGAAGTTCAAAACATTAATTGAGATCCAGTGAACTAAGAGCTTTCAATGTCAAAGTGATATTTTAATTATAAGCTTAATGCAACTTTCATCTGTTTAATATTTTCCACCAAGGACAAGCAGTGTATAATTCTGTCCCATTAGTGCCTAACAGTTCAGGAATCAGAGGAGTACATTGTAGCTCAACAAAGACCACTGCCTATAGACAGGGTTAGGTTATTTGCTTTATGTTTTCTAATAGCAATTTTATTAGCAATATGCTTTGGTTGTTTATTTATTTATTTTCTTTATTTTAAGTGATTACAAATATGTACTCAATATCAAAAAAGAAAAGCAAACCACATGACAAAAACATGGAATTAATGAGGGTGAAGATTTGGATGCTATAAAACAATCAACTACTGCCGTATCTATGGTTTTTCTTGCCTGATTTAAACTACTAATAGGTTATGTTCATTTTAAGTGAGTAAATTGACTTTTTAAACTTTAACTTTATTGAGGAAAAATGTACATGAAATTAAATTTACTCACTTGAAGTGTTTCATATGTTTTGACTGATGTACAAGTTCTGTCTGGAAAAAGTCCAGCCACTGTTAATGTAACGAGAATGGTTTGCGCAGCATCCAAGTAACCTGGCAGCCAAGGAGAGTGGACTGGAACAATGACAATGTCACTGTACTAGTCAGGAGACCAATAGATGCCATTAAGTGAGCACATGTACTGTGTGGCCTTCAAATTCAAAATGACTGAGCAAGTAGAGCAAAGAATCTGCATTGAATTTTGTGTTAAGCTTGAATTTTCCTCCACAGAAACTATTCAGATGATTCAGAAGTCTGCAGCTATGGGCAACTGGTGACTGGCAGCTTCATCACCACAATGTGCCCACTCATGCATCATGTCTTGTGTAGAGTTTTTTTTTGGTGAAATATCAAGTAATCCAGGTGACTCAGCCCACTTACAGCTCAGATTTGGTTCCCTGCAGCTTCTAGCTTTTTCCAAAACTAAAATAATCTTTGAAAGGGAAGAGATTTCAGACCATTGATGAGATTCAGGGAAACATGGTGGGGCAGCTGATGGCAATTGGGAGAACTGTGTGAGGTCCCAAGGTGCCTACTTGGAAGGGGACAAAGGCATCATTGTCCTACGTACACTGTTTCTTGTACCTTGTATCTTCTTCAATAAATGTCTCTATTTTTCATATTACATGGCTGAATAACTTCTGGACAGACCTCATATATACCTGTGCAACATTACCATAACACACACTACATATACATATATATTTAAATATACAAACATATAGCTATTATATATACCTCATTATTATATATGCACTATATATTGTTTATATAATCATTCATATACAAAATGTGTATATATATCACATATACATGAATTGTTAACATTACTTATTTAGTTATACATGTGTAGTAAAACCCCATCTTTCAAGCAATATTGGAAACATACTCAACTGGAAATCAGGAAATGTGAATGCCGGTTTTTGACAAAGCCTGATAAACAGACTCATCCTGTATAACCAGGTCTTGCTCCTTTTGAAAAACGAGGTGAAAGAACAGGTGAAAACAGATAGTGCTGAGCTCAATCCACCCCCTGCCAGTTTGCAAGAATGAGTTATATGCATCCCTTCTCAATTGCTCATTCAATGACGCTCATCGGGTATCATCTCAGGTGGGGTGATTTATGCCACAAAACTCTGCCGATGCTATAGTTCTGGAGTTTTTGTTTGTTTTCCTCGGAAGGCTAGTTGCTGAACATTTACGGGAACATTTAGAAACCTAAATATTACCACTGCTAGTGATAGAGACAGTGTTAGGGAAGTGGGCTTCGTAAGCCTTAATTTTGGACATAGACTTCCCGTTTCCATCCAGGCATCCCCGGGTCACTGACGTCTATCCCCAGGGTGGCTGAGCTGTGTAAGGAGATCACTGCATGGCTGAGAGCTGTCAAAACTCATGCTCTACACAGGCAAGCCTGCTCCAAAGAAAAAGAAGAGGGGTGTTGTGTTTGCATGTGCCTGCTCCTGCTTCCACATGCACTAGGTAGATATGCAATTCATCTCTCAAGGAAGGAAGGAAGGCAAGGGGGTCAGGGAAGGGCAAAAGTTTTACGCTGATGAAGTCCCTGCTCTTGAAAAGAAATATCACATGTGGGGAGGAGCCCTCCCACCCCTCTGCTGTACCCCTGGATCTAGGTCGGTTTTTCTCTCAATAGTTTTTGGGCCCATCATTAATTCTTTTCTAAGAGAAGTTTCCACTTCTTTATGATAATTTTTAAAAATTGCCTCAGATAATTTCTAAGGGCTCCCAGAGTGTCACATTTCTATTATTTTCAATTCTAGGTTTCTATATCTGTAGTTTGCTGCAACAAAAGCTCCAAGTCTATTTCAGTGCATTTATACATTTTAAAAAACTGATCCCTTCCACTCTGCAACCGCACTTTCAGCAGGTCACTGTTGAAAGCTTTTAACAAAGAGTGAATGGAAAGCATGCCCTGACCTTCTTCTATACAGGACCAGAGTCAGAATAAACAGATAAACTGCTATATAGAAATAATGGATCTGTTCTGAAGTAAAGCTCTGGCTTCCCTTCTGAGGTGATGGTTAGACACATTGCCTTCCTCTGTGAAGGAATCTCTAGGTGCAGATTCCTGTTCATTTGCTCTCATTCAGGAATTGTTAAGAAGGTCCGAGGCCCTCAGGCATGGACACGGTTGTGGGTTTCCTGTGATTCTCATTCATTATCCCCTTCATTCTCTAATGTAACTTATTTCTCATCAATCTGTGAGTTCCTGGAGGGTAGGGATCGTGTCTTTCATCCACATCCCTAGTGCCCAAGTGCCTGGCATGACAAGGATTTGCAAGGTTGACTAGAAGACTCGGAAGGGTTGGGAGGGGCCTCAAGCAAGTAAAGACTGCTACAGAGTACTTGCTTGGCACGTGGCCTAAAACACCTGTGCACACTGGAATGATACCACCCAGTGTCCATGCTTAGACATCTAAGCATTTCAGGAGAAAATCTCTAAGAAGCGAACCCAAACAAAAAAGCAATCAGTGTGTGTTTTAACTAAAGGAAACCCTTTAGTTAAACCCTCAGATCCCAATTCAGTTCCCTATTCTAATAGACCATCGTGTATCCTGTTAATGGAATTACCTCGGACATCAAGAGAAAAATGGGGATTCAAATGAGCACCAGTACAAGGACTGATGTGGAAATTGTTGCATTTGATCTTCTAAAGTGCAGGAATCCCCTGGGCAGAAGGCACGGGCCTTTTTGCCTGGCAAGAACTGCTGATGTTTGTAACTGCTATCAAGTGACAGCAACCAGAGGCAACATAATGATTTACACAACCAAATTTTCATTATCAAAAGAAAGCCAAATTGGAAGCAGTGGTCAGTAATAAAGTAATTCATTTATAAAATCACTGAATAAATACTCTATAGGTCAGTACTGTGTAAATAAGAAAGGGGAATACTACATAAATGGCTATTTGGAGGGGGATTGGTCCATGTGAGCAGACCACCTGTGTTTGCTAACCGGTGCTTAAGAAGTTAGGCTCCTACCCTCCCACAGAGCCTGGGAAACAGAAACTTGTTTTTCTTGGTAATTGCACTTCAAAGATATGGCTCATAGGAACTTGAGGTCCTGTGTCTGCATTCTAGGAACGTAAGATGGATTGAGTGTCTGCTCTGGCATGAATGGTAAATATTTCTTTCATAAAGAAACAAGGGAAAGAAGAAATGAATCTCTGTGATGTTACAGAATACGAAACTTACAAATACCATTATATAAGCACCCTTCTTACGGAGGAACTCCAGCCCATTGTGGCAGTTCTTGTGTAATTAGGAATGTGCTCTTATTGCAATTAGTGCAGGTGTTGTTTTTCTGTCCAGGACAGCACTAACTTAAGGTAAAATAATAATAATAATAAAACAAGTTATGCTGCCCTCCAGAAGCCCCTGATTTTGTTCACGGCCTGATTTTCTTCCTTGTGGAGTTTTCTCTTTTATCTTCAGAGGAAAGGGATGTGGACTTTGGATCCACAGTCAGTGGGAGTAATCAAGGGTGGACCTCATCATAATAAAAAGAAACATAACAAACTCTGGGTTACACATCAAAATATTTATTACCATCTGAGTTGGGGGAAGGTGTGGTGCCTTTATCACCTTCTGCCAGGTTTCCCAGGACTCTAAAGGAGGAAGTGGTCTGCGGAATTGAGTGTCATGATTATCCTTCCTTAATTTTGTCTCTTTAGAAACAAACTGACCAGGAATGCTACTATTAGCTAGGAGAGCTCACTGTTTGATTTGCTGTGTGTGGAGGTCACCAGAGTACATAACCCCAAATCACTGAATAATATCTTCTAGACTCCAGACCTCCGAACACAGTGTTGGGTATGGTTGAAGCCACACATTTTAATACAATGTTTCTTTATACTTAATAACCGACCAATCTTACAGAAGAGACACCATACAAAGGTAGAAAAGTGCCATTGAATCTTGCATTTGCATTTATCCTTGTCTCAGAAAGGATAAATAATGCATTCTCTGGGAAGGTAAAAGAGGTTACGGTCACTGGGGTATGATTGTCACCTATCAAGGAAGAATAATTTCATGGAAAACAGAAAATTGACCTCCATTCTAAGGAATCCGGGGTGCCACATACAATTTATTTGAGGTTGAAATTTAAAAACAAAATCACACAAAGAGCAATTTGAAGTTAAATAAATTGTAAGAAAATAAAAAATTAGAGCAAAAATCAATGAAATTGAAAACTGAAAAACAACAGTGGAAATTAACATAATCAAAATCTGTTTCTCTGAAAAGATCAAGTAAATATATAAACCTTCAACAAGGCTAGCTAAGGGGGAAAAACAGAGAGAAAATACCAATTACCAATATCAGAAGTGAAAGAGAGGGTCATTTCTATTGATCTCATGGGCATTAAAAGAATAAAAACAGAACATTGTAAACAACTCAAATGCTCACAAATGTGAAAACATATATAAAATGGATAGATTGCTTGGAAGACACAAACTACCAAAATCCACACAAGGAGATAGAGATCAACTGAATAAGCCTAAATATCTTAATGAAATAAGATAAATAATTAATGACCTTAAAAAAAGCACCAGGCCCTGATTTTTATTAGTAAATTTTAACAAATATTTAAGGAGGAAAATGTACCAATTTCCCATACTATATTCCAGAAATTGCATTAGAGGGAATATGTCCTCACTCTTTCTATGAGCCCACTATTACTTGAATAATGGAAACCAGAGAGTTATTGCAGAAAAAGGAAAAGTACAGACCAACATCTCTCATAAACATAGATGCAAAAATCCTCCTCAAACATTAGCAACTAGAATTCAAGAATGTATAAAAGTCATTGTATACTATATCCAAGGGAGCTTTATTCCAGATATGAGAGGTCATTTCAAAATTTGGAAATCAATTCATGCTATTAAGTGCCTCAAAATGTTAAAGAAGAAAGTCAGATGAACATATCCATTGATGCATCAACAACATTGACAAATTCAACACACATTCATGGTGGGGAAAAAAAAAACAACAACTCAGAAAACTAAGCATATGGGCCACACTTCTTCCACTTGATAAAGAGCATCCATGAATGTCTACAGCAAGCATCTTGGTGAATGAGGAGAAACAAGACGGTTTCCAAGACCGGAAACAAGGCAAGGAGGGCCTCTTGCACCACTCCTACCTAATATCGTGCTGGAAGTCCCAGCCCATGCAAGAAGATAACAGCATAAGATAAAATGTAAATATTTAAAATGGAATAAATGAAAAAGATGTGCTCACTGATTACATGATTGTCTACATAAGGAATCACAAAAAAGAAAAGACACTCCCAAAACTAATAGGTGGATACAGCAAGATTACAGGATGCAAGGTTAATACAGACAATTCAGTTGATTGCCTATATCCCAGGAAAGAATGATTTTGAAATTAAATTAAATTTGAATTTGATTTTAAAAGAAACCAATAGCAATGCCTAAATCTGGACCAATTTGAGCAACAAAATAAAGTAAAATTAATTAAAGCAAAAAGTATAAAATCAATATCGGTGGGTCCACACTGATATTAATAAATGGCTGAATAAGTAGATAGGGAAAAAAGACAAATCTCTCATACAGAAGAATTCCAAATAATTTATTCTCTACCCTTAGGAGGTGGAGCATAATTCCCGACTCCTTACATGTGAGCTGCCCATGGTGTGGAAAGGGGGAAGAAATGACTTTACAGTAGAGAAGTCTGACAAATACCACCTTAGCCAGGTGATTGAAGTCAACATCAATGGTGATAAATCATATTAAAGCCTGGGAAAGTGTCACAGGCCAGAGAGCCTTAAAAGACTCCATATAATATGACATCCTGGATCAGGAAGATGAAACTAAGTAAGCAGTAAAGACATGCAAATAAAATATGGTTCTAAGACATAATCATGCTTAATGCTAGAAATGAAGCTCTGAATGAGTCCTTCATTTTACAGTGAAATGATTCCTTTTCTCTACTGTAGAAGGCTGATGACATTGGAAGAGTTATTTAATATTTTTAAACATCACTTGCTTCATCTAAGGAATAATAACTCTATATTTTCCCCCATATTTCACAGGACTGTTGTGAAGATTAGACAATGAACAGGAAAAGATACATGGTCACGTGGAGAGAGAGAGAGAGAGAAGACAGAATAACAAAGCACTAACGGAGAATTGAGAGAGAAAGGCACGACAAACCACAATGATAGATGTGAGTGAAGTAAAGAGGCTTTTCTAAAATGAAAAGCTAAAGAAAGTTTCAAACTATTGATTATGTTTACAAATAATTGCATTGCTATGTGAGTGAGCTTGTTCTCATCCAACATCTGCTCCAGACTACTTTTATGACCTTCAGCAAAAAACTTAACTTCTTTTGCTGTACGTATCTTATTTGTAAACAGACATGCAAATATTTTCTCTGTAAGTTAGTTGTCAAAGAGACAAACACATAATGTTTAGGCAGCGATGGTACATCTTCCCCTGGGAGAACAATCTGCCTCCATTCTTCTTATGAAAAACTTACCAACCCAATTCCCTTAATTCCTGGTAAATTCTGCTCACTTCCTCCAGATAGCTCTTCCATCCTTTAGTTGGCTGATTTTGGTGTATCACCAAAGACTTTGCTAACAAATAATCTTTGACCCATAAACTTAAACAAAATTCCATATTTATTCCAGTCAATAGAACAATCTTCTTTTTTTGTAGATGAATTATTAAATTGAAAGCACCTTAACATAAGTTCATCTTGCAATGTATTGCTTAGTGCTTGGAATCACAAGCCTAAAATATTCTCCTGTTTCTCCAGTGAATGAAATTCAATGTGTTCTTCCAATTTAAGTTTAAATATTACTTTGTTCAGGAAACTTTATTTCAATCTTTTCCAGTATATTAAGATTACCTTATTGAACATCTTAACTTTCTAAAACATTGAACACTTAATTTTCTAAAACATTGCTGTAAACTGCCATGAGATTTTTCTATTCTGCCCACCAGGTGGCAATTCAGTGGTTGGGCTGGAACATTCTGAGCTCTCCTTAATCTCCTTATCTCACTAAAACAATGCCTGGCCCCCCGCATGCTTTCCATGCACTGGGTGTTGCATTCATGGCCTGAGTGTTTGTTGAATTTCATGGTACCTCCTTACTAGACTCTGGTCTCCTAAGAAGCTCATCATGATAGGAAGCATGTCTTCACTTGCTCATTTTTATGATCCAGTGTCTTTTAGAGTACTTGACACACAGCAACTGTTAAATATGCACCAAAGTGATAGATGGAGACAGAAAAGAGGGAAGGAAGACAGAAAGAGAAATTGGCAAGCAAGGAAAAGAAATTACATTAGGAAAGACCCACCTTCTTCTTAGATGTGATGTTGTGGCACCAAAACCAGCACAGAGTACTGTTTGATCCTCAGTGGGGCTGAGGCTTGGGAAATGCTGACTTTCTGAATGTGAAGCTGGAGCAGATGGCTTAAGAGGAAACAATTGGGAAACAAGTCATATAAGCAGGGTTGACCACCAAAATGATGGAACAAGCAAAACTGTCATAGAAAAGCTGTATATAAAACCAAGTCTACAGCTGAGAAAAACAGAGAAGAAGGAATATTCTGAGCAGATCATGGGGCAGGGCCCATGACAACTGTGAGCTGTTCTGTACAACCCTGCAAGGGTGCTTACTATGTCTCTGGAAAGCTGGGTCAGGATGACTTGAATTTAGTGATGTTAGTTGGAAAGCAGCTGAGATGTTGACAAGAGAAAATAGCAAGAACTGAATGAGTAGGAGGTATGTGGAGTGGTGGTTAAGGTGATGGGGGGCCAGCTACACATGGGACTTAAGGGGAAGGTAGCATAATCTCACATCCCTCCATCATAGCCACAGGGCTATAATAAACTTAACCTTCAAACAATTGACAAAAAATTCGAATGTGACATGTAGCAAAAGTGATAAATGTTTTACACTTTGAAAAACAGTGCCTAAAGATATATGCAGCCTATTTAAACCTGAAGTAATTGAGCTTCTCATCATTTCTGGAGAATTGTCCAAGCTGCATCGCCACCTTCCAGGAGATTCTAAAATCAAATCAGCGTTCTAAACCAAAGTAAGAGGGTATGGGGGGGGGCATCAAGAAGCTGCAACTTCCAGGGTCCACACATTGGATGAGCCATGCGCTAAGAACTCTTTGAGTGTGGGGGAGGGTCGGGGTAGAGTCTGGATGGCACTGTGGTGGCTGCAGATGAAGCACTTCCAAAGCTGAGGTTACATCTCACTGTGGGAGAGAGAAGCTGACAGATGGAAGTTTAGCTTTGTGCCCTTTGAGGTTTTGAGCAAATTGTTTCTTCATGAAACCATTATTGAACTTGCCATGAGAAGCATAGAAAACAAGAATGGTCTTGGACCAGAAGATTTACCATCTGAACATATTCATTCTGCTAATTAAATACTCATCACCACAGTCTATGGAGAGTCTACTTGGCAAGGCCATTGAAATATGCAAATCATGGGTCATCCATAGATAAAATGGGTAGCCCATCCCAGCGTCAGCAAAGGGATGATCTAAAAAGACTGACCTAAACTCTTCTAGGCTTTATTTTCTCCCTCTAACACATAAAGGAGTTGCAGACATGATCTATCATCCTCATAAAGATGTCTGAGATGCAAGTCTTGGCTTTTTCTACAGGTGTTTTAAAAAAACCTTCTCTTTACCTTTTTTTCCCAGCCTGATGAACAACTGCTTCCTGAGTCCTGATTCTGTGAGTTGTAAGATTTAGTTTCATTCCCTTCCAAATTTTAGACTTCACATTCAAACCGGAGGAGAAAAATTGACAAATGGAATCTTTGGGACCCAGGTGCAGAGAGATGATCAATTCCTACCCTATGTCTCAAGTGAATTCCAAGTACAGTTTTTAACCATTATGAAAATATATATACATTTATTGCAAGACAACTTTGCAATGAAGTATTTTTGTGAGACCTTAAATATTATGGCTATTTTCTTTTTTAATAATAACCTTACCTTCCAAAGAAATCTTTGGTGCTATAAGAATGCACAAGCAATATAAAAGTAAGTGGACAGAATATGTTATTTTTTCCCACTGGGCTCAGTTTAAATAATAAAAAAAAAAAACTGTTGCAGAATAAGAGCAGAGTGTTATAACTCTCCTAATGCTTGACGTGCCGCTGTATGAAATCCTGCTTGTGTAATTTTGAACACATGGCACCTAATTGATAGTGAGATATAAAATAGGGTAATAACAAGGGAAATCACTAATAGTAACAGGAAATATGGGAATCTCTCACTGTCAAGCCTGTCAAGGTATTTTTTTACTTGGTATTAAGAGACTTAAAGATAACACCAAGAGTTTTGAGAGAAACAAGCTTCAGATCATAAAGAAGTATGTGGTAGGTGAACTAATAAAGAGTGTGGAGGAAAAAAAGAAGGGAGAAAAAAGTGAGTATTTTAATCAAATAGTGAAAACTATTTTTCTGGACATAGTGTCCTTGCATTTTAAAAATTATTTGGGAAATATTTATTGACTGTGATATTTGCAGCACTAGGCAGTAAAATTTAGGCATGAAACATTTATTCTAAGAAAAAATATATTATATACAGAGAGAGAACACCTACTATGCATTAGGATCTCTCTAGATCCTGATAATAAAATGATGGAAAGTTAAATAAAAATACAAGCCAATTAGGGAGCATATAAAAGTACTGTCAACCCAAATCCTCTAGATATTTCTGATGACTACTTCTTCCCCAATTCCTTCTCCGCATCCCTTAAAAAATTCTATAGGACATTTGAGCAAATTGAAAACATACACTCAAACAAATACCTGTAAACAAATGTTCACAGTGGCTCTATTCAAAATATTCAAATAGGAGAACCAACTCAACTTAGCAAATGAATGGACAAAGAGAATGCAGACCCACACAATGGACTGTCACTCATTTGTAAAAGGAATTCCGTACCGACACACGCTGCAGCACGGATATAGTTAGACAGCATTGTCACCGAAAGAAGCCAGGTGCAAAAGGCCATGCATGTGTCCTTCCATTTATTTGAAATGTCCAGAACGAGGAAATACCTGGAAATGGAAAGCACATTAGTAACAGCCAGGGGCTTGAGGTGGAATGAGGACTGGAGACTGACCACTTAGTGGGGAGCTGGGGCTTTTTTTGGCGTAAAGAAACATTCTGCCAAGTTGATAGAGGTGGTGGTTACACAACACTGTGAATAACTAAATGCTGCTGAGCTGCACTCTTTCAAATGGCTAGTATTATGTGAGCTTTACCTCAGTAAAACAACTGTGGAAAATAATGATGCTATTCTAAAGTCTGGCTGAGCTGGGGATACAGAGTGCTTCGGTCTCTGAAGCAATTGATTTGACTGGGGCAACTGTCAAGATGGCAGAAATCACTGAGACAGCCAAGTCTGCTTGGGTAACCGTGTCTAGACATAGTCCCAGCCTGGGGTCTTTTTACTTCCAAGTCATTGTTATGGAGGTCATTTTAGGATTTTGGACCCATGCCTCAGTTGGCTAAATTTGCATGGAGAGGTGAATTTGTACAGGATCCAGGAGACGGCGATTCAATTCTGATTTGCTTGAAGTCTTCAGCTTTACTCAAAGCTTGAAAAAAAAAAAGTAATCATTATCAAGAAAGAAATAAGCTACAACATAATTCGGGAGACCTTCAAACCCCCAATTTGATATAAATTAAGAAAGCATCCTGCACACTAAATAAATATGTATAAGAGGTAAACAATCTTTAATTGGAAATTAAAAAGTCACTGCTAAGCCTGTCTTCACCACATAAACTAGATCATCAATGGTCATTTCTTCTTAATTTATAGACTCATAACGTCTATAAAGTGGAGATAGTAACCTCCCTTATGGGGACAGGAGCTATATTTAAAATGACTAAATTCTTAGAAAAGACATGCTTTATTATTAAGTCTTAAAATGATACTTAAATTCTAGGTTTTCTGAGAGATAACAGATAACAGAGGACAAATCATACAAGTCAGATATAGGTTAGATAAAGAAAGAAACTAGGCCCCACTTTACTAATTGCTACATCTTATTTATGTTAGTTTTATCACAATTAGCTAAAAACTATTTCTGAAATTTATTTTTCCTGTTACCTAAGATAAAAATTTGAACATTCTTCTTAATCTCCTTTTTTGGGGAATACTCTCACCTTGCCATCATATTAATTATTCCAAAGTCTGTATTTAAAAAAAACTTTTCTCTTCTCTTTTTAATTCCACGTGGTGGTTGTATTAGTCAGGATTCTCCAGAGAAACAGAATCAGTTAGAAATTATACACATATGATACATAGAGAAAGTCACATATACTTGAGGAGATTTACTTTGGAACTGGCTGACATGATTACGGAGGTCAAATAGTCTGGCGACCTGCTGTCTACAAGCTGGAGGCCCAGGACAGCTGGGGGTGGAAGTCAGTCTAAGTCCAAAGGCTCAAGGACCAGGAGAGCTGATGTGCAAGGGCAGAGAAGACAGGTCCCACCTCAAGCTGGCAGAGTGGACTCACCCCTCTTTCCCCTTGTTGACCTGGATGAGGCCACAACAGTGGTGAGGGCATCAGTCTCGGTGTCTTCCTAGACCCTCATGGGTAAACAGTTAATTTATTTTCTGTGTAAGCCAGTGGTATCTGGGCTTCCTTCACAGGGATTCCATATACATTATAATGATGAAGTTCTTGGGAAATGGTACATATCATTAATTCTTTTGCAATGCCACTAAAGTTTGGTTTCTAGAGTGATGTTGAATATTGTTATCAGTTATCTGCGGTTGTGTTACAAATGGCCCCCAAACTCAAGCACCAAGAATGACAGTATTATTTTACAAAATCATTAGATCAGAAATTTGGGAGTGAATTAGTTGGGTGCTTCTGGCCCAGGATCGCTCATGAGTCTGCAGTCCTCCCAAGCCCTGGCTGGAAGAGTTCTGTTTCTGCAGCTGTTGGTAGGCCTTGGGAGATCCCTTCACTTCCCTCAGCTGGTACAAAGCCTCCAAAGGTCATGAGACCTTCTTATGGGCCTCTCTACAGAACTCTTTCTCATTATAGGACAACTGGCTTCCCCCAAGGCAAGCAATCGAACGGAGAGTATCCAACATAGAGGCCATCATCTTTTGCTATCTAATCTTTGAGGTGGGAATCATCCCCTTACACCACATTCTGTTTCTGAGGAGTGAGTCACTAAGCTCGACCCACACTAAAGTGGAGGGGAGATTTCATTACAGTAAAGCTGTTAAAAGACAGGCATCATTGGGACTCTTGGGGATTGCCTACCCCAAAGAGCAAAGTTGTGCTATCCATTCTCATAGCTCATAGTGAGATAAGCCTGGGCCTTGATTCCAGATCAGGTCACTAACTAACTTCTGAAAACTTGGGTCATTTTTTTTTTAACTCATAGATCTCCTCTTTCCTTTTTCTATAAAAAAGTACAATGCAACCATTTATATCTCACAAGGTTGCTGGCAAAATCAAATGATAATCTTCAAGGCCAAAGCCATAAAGTGATGGCAGAGGATTATTGTAAGCAATCACTAACTAACAAAACAGAGGCACCCGCTTGTTGAAATTCCTTAAATGCTCCGGGTATGTACATATCAGCATTCTCAGGAGAAGGAGGACAAAGAGCTGCTCTGGCAGGTTGATATTGGCTGCTGAATTATGTATGCTTTAAGAAGCTTCATTCCTCATCATTTTCCTTGATTTGGTATCAAAGGCTGCCCTCAATCTTCATCTCATTTAGCTGCTGAGGCATTTCAGACGGGTCACTGATTGGTGGAAAGACACTGTACATACACACATACTAATAAATCCTCATATTCTAAGGTAAGTGTATTGCAGACATGGGTGATAGTGGATTCTCTGTGCATGAATCATCATTAAAGATTTGAAAAAACAACTGAATTTGTACTACATCATGTCCTTTCTAACCTCAGAGCTTGTACCACCAACCCAGGAGACCTAACAATGTAGTTATTTCTATTAGAGGGCACATTTATGAATTCTAAGTCTGCAGAGACCCGTCTTCCCCTACTAGGGGGTACGCAAGTTTTTGGAATCTCTGGGCCACACTAGAATGAGAAGAATTGTCTTGGGCCACACATTAAATACATTGTGATGTGTAATGACATACACAGAAAATCTTATAATATGTTAAGTAAATTTATCATTTTGTGTTGGGCCACATCCATGGCCATCCTGAGCTGCGTGTGACCTACAGGCCACAGGTTGGAGAGCACTGAATGAAGCATGCTAGGTGAACGTGTGAAGAAACCTAGTTTTCATGTAAACATGAAGTCGATTTAACAATAAGTGCATTTTCCTTGAAGAATGTCTTTGCCTCTAGCTTTTCTTTATCATTGAAATCATCTTGCTTGGAATCTGTTTATTCCTATATTCCTATTTCCATTTGGTTTTGTGGACTGACTTCCAAACAGCAGTCTTATAGTTTACTAGAATGCTGCTTTCAGGAACTATTCTTTCTTTAAAATGAATGTCAAAGATTGCAGCCAAGTACTCCCAATCCATGCCTTGCTCAGCCTTCTGCAAAAACACCCTGACCAGGTGAGCAGAGCCTGTGATCCTGACTTATCTGGGCTAAAAATCTCTGGGGTTGATTTCTGGTGAATCTGAAGATGAGGTTTGGGTTAAGATTTTTCTGTTCTTACTGTTATATTGATCCAACAGTATCCACAGGCAAGAGCAAACGAGAGAGTCTTGGGTTCTGTTTTTTATGTACCTCTCTCCCCAGAATCCAAGTCTTTCTGCTTCAAAGTTTGTGCTAATTCATCTCTAGATCCCCCATGCTGGGCACCTAAGAAGGGCTCAGTAAATGTTTTATTGAATGTAAATATGTATTGACTGAAACGTAGCAGATGGGGAAAAGAAGTACGCTGAGCATTACGGAATAAGGAAGGCCATGGTAGGGGTCATACGCTAAGCACATAAAGACTTCTGTGCAGACCAAACAGAAAACAGTAGCTGTCCATCTGCCTACCATGCAGAGCTTTGTGAAAGATCAATAAAGAAAATGTGGAAATGAGTGATTCTAAAACTTAAAAGTCAGTGTCATTACTTGTTTTGAACTTCAAAAACTCCTGGAGTTTCTCAAGTAAAATTTCCCAGTGTACGCAAAAAGTATCCTGACAAGAACAAGGCCAGAATAGCCACCGATGAGAATCCATGTTAAAAAGCAACATAGACTTTATTATTTAATAATTTGCCATTAATCAAGACACACATGTTTGTAAGTATGTTGCAGTGTTATAAACTCTTCTATTAGAGTAATTGACAAAAGGATACACACAAAATATAGTCTCTGTCTTCAAGAAACATCGACACCATGATAAGAAAGGATCATAAATTTATTTGTACCACAAAAACAATTACTACTACTCTTAATAATAATAAAAAGAAGAAGAAGAAACAAAATTAGTAGCAAGAAATTACTCGCATGTGTTAACGCATTTATGTGGATAAACTCATAGTTATCTTATACTGTTTATGTCTCTAATTTACACTGGGGGAGACAAGTTGAGTTACCAGGTTCTCAAATGTAAATAACTTGACCAAGGTCAGAGATGGAATAAAGTATAAGAATTTGATTCTAGGCTGTTTGAACTCCAGAGCCTGGATATATGCTATGTTCTTTTAATACATTGCTCTTAATTTCATCATGTGACTGAGAAACTGAAGCTCAACAAAATTACCCAAGTTCAAAAGAGCCGGAAGGTAGAAGACATGGTGACAGACATAGGTCCCAGGGACTCTGGAGAGGAGGGCCCTTCCCTATAGTGACATCTCTGTCATGCCAGGGCTCCTTTCTCTGTTTAGCCAGTGATCAACAAGTTCCACGCTGCCTGCCCCTTTCTATTAGTGGCCTTTACAGTTTAAATGATCACACAACAAACAGGAACTCACTCTGGAGCCATAGAAAAACTGTAGGCATTGAAATAAAAATGTGCTTTAAATTTTGCTTAAACCTTTACGCAGCTTTGTGACATGAACAAGGTATTTATGTTTTCTGTGCTTCCACTTGCTCAGTTCACTCCTTCAACCCTATTTTTCTGGTACCAGTTCTGTACCAGCATCCTTCTAGTCTCCAGGGAGCAGGTGGTAAGCAAAGCTCGGCCTTACCCCTAGGGAACAGATTCCTCAGGGGACACATCAATAATAAATAAGCATTAAAATGCAGAGAATGTAGAAAGGTAGAGCAGGGCAGGGGATGAATGAGGGGATGGAACTTAAACATGAGGTGGTCTTAAAGACTTATAGCCAAAATGCTATTATTTTATCTTGTATTAAAATGCAATTTCAGCAAACCACAGATCATTCATCTTCCTCTGTTTACAGACTTGGAGGCCACCTGTTCAGCGGACAGCTAAGACATTTCTGGAAAGATGAAAGAGTCTTGAATAAACAGAGACTGTGAAGCACATCACTAGATGAGGGAGGAGGGAGAGCCAACCAAGCAGAATAAACAATAAATGCACAGGCACTAGAGTTTTTGCTTTTGGTTTAAACATCCCATTACTAGGTGGTGGGCATCTGTGAAGTGGTGAGAAGACTGGGGCATGAGGTCTGGCAGGTGCTCAGGGTTAGAACTTGGGCTCCTAGTCTGTGCGTTATAGAGTTATCTGATTATTTTTTGAATGGGGAAAGGACATGCTCTTATTTTCTTCTTTAAAATGTGACTTTTCACATGGAGAGGGTTGTTATTTAATTTGTGGGCTGCATCAGCCCTTATTGGAAATAAACTATGAAAAGCACACCAAGCCCCATTCCTGGCACAAAAGAGATTTCCACAAATATGAGTTCTTGCCTGCCTCATTCCCTAACTGAATACCTAGACTTAGATTTCTGCAGACAAGAGGCAACATTCTTAGAAAGGTGACTCACAGTGCTGCTGTTCCCTTGGAAAGTGACTCCCTCTTTTTTACTCTCTAGCCACCAGTTGGGCCTGGGCCTCAAAGAGTGGTCTTCAAACAGTTCCAGGGAAGGCTGACACAGTAGGGCTCGGATGCAAACTAAGGGACTAAAGTTGAAGGGGCATTTAAACCAAGTGGGATATAGATAATTAGAGGACTGACTCAGGTCAAGAGAAGCAAAAGTGAAGGAAAAAAATAGACAGGAAGCGGATGCGTATTGGAATAACAACTGACCCAAGGTCACCTTTCCTGCCTCAGATGGCCCAGGTCACTGGAGGGGACTGCAGCAGGCAGAGGGCTTCCTGGAACTTCAACTCTCCAGGAGGAGGCGGGAGTGGAGTTCCAGTGCTGAGCTCAGAGAGTACTCTCAGTCCTACAAACAGCTGATGAATAGCAAAACTTGCTTCAGAGCCTTTAAAAGCACTATTCAGGGACCTGACGGTTTATACAATTGCTTCCAAAAGGGAAACTTGAGCTCAGTTGATTGCAAACTGGATCAAGCTGAACTTCACAAGCCAACCGCATTTTCAAGAGTAATTGTGCTCAGGTAAGGACATTGCTTAGATCAGAGTTTGCAAATCCAATTACCGTTTCATTTATATTTTGGGAAACTTCCCTGTGCCAAGGACTCCTTTAGGTGCTGATGAAAATCTCTGCTTTCTTAGAATGGAATTCATACACTATTGGGGAGACAAGGCAGAAAATAGACAGAGAATATGCTAAATATAAAGCATGTCAGATGTTAATAAATGCAGGAAAAATATGGAGTTAAGAGGATGAACCGATACCAGGGTGAGGGGTAAGTAAGGAAGAGAAGACCAAGTACTGTGTGAGTAGGTGGCAAAAGAACCAGGCAAGGAGAAGGTTAGCCCCATGCTAACTGGGGGAAAGCATTTTCCTGGCAGAGGGACTAGCAAGAAGGCCAGCACAGCGGAACTGATGTGAGCGGAGGAAGGAAGTGTAGTTGAGGTCACACAAGGGAGGGTCTGCAGGTTGGCCATTGCAAGCCCTTTGGTGAGATAGGAATCCACGGGAGGATTATGAGCAGAGAAGTGACATGATGGGCTCTGAACCTGTTTTAAATGAGCCATTTACTACATTACAAGGACTTTGGAAGCAAGTTGGGATGCTGGTGCTGAGGGGACATCAGTAGCTCACTTTGAGTTTATTGACTTTGGCATGTCTATTAGACAGCAAAGCAGAGGTCTTCTGGAGGTCAAGTGGTATCCAGGGGACTGCTCTTCTCCCATGCTGATTCTGGTAGGTAGGTAGGGGCTGACTGATGTGCTGTCAGGTACAGGATTCCAAAAACCAATCTTGGCTCAGAAGGAGAAAGACTTGATGAACTACCAATACTGACCATGGCTGCAACGTGAAGAGAGTATGTGAAATCGACATCCCTGTTTTATCTTAATGACATCTCCTGAATGAAGTCAGCCTTACCATTCTTTAACGAGTGTCATGAATAATTTTTTAATACCACCTATACCTAAAAGAAAGGTCTGTGTTTAAACCACTCACCAACAAGGTTCCTTCTCATCTATGTTGAATCAACAGGTAAAAAGCTAGAAGTGCTAGAGATCATCACAAAAGAGACAAACATCTTGTCACATCTTTCATGTCTTTGAGACCACCAGGTGACTTCTTTCTCCTTTTACAAACTGAAGTAAGCATAGAGACAGAGGGGCTGACATTGAAAGAGCAGATCATTCTTCCATCTGTATTCCAAGCTGGAGGAACTTCAAGTCAAACTTGCACTAAAAAGAAGAAAGAGAGCTTAGTTTATTAGTCTTACTGAGAAAGTAATTCTGTCTATACATATACCACAGTTTACTCTGCTCAATTAAACTCATTAAAATAAGAAAGGCAGTGAGGGGAGGAGTAGATGGCAAAGGTACATGAATGAATAGATGTGCAGGACATTAGAAGTCAGGTTGGAACCATTTGTGGAGAGTCCAGCCTCTCCAGCGTAAGGAGAGTGATTTTGATACGGTCAGTTACAGAGCCCAGATGGGAATAACCAAAGAAGCAACTTTAGAAATAGACAAGCCACTGCCATGAGACCTGTACTCATCTTTGGAGTTCTACCATTATTTAACTAAGAAACTAGGGCCAAATCCCTTTGTGATATTTGATTGTCTTAATTGTAAAAGGAGTATTTTTACAGTAAAAAGGCAGTATTCATATGATTCATACAGTCGAATGGACATTGCTGAATGAATGAGAAAGTAAAGGGTGAATGCAAACCATGTGGGGGATTGAAGAGTTGGGTGATGGAGGTCAGAGACAGACCAGGGATTTGTCTGCTCTGTTGTAATTTGGAGGAAATTTGCACCTACATCAGCAGTAGTAATAGCAAGGGAAAGGAAGGGGACTGGGGATAAACTTTGGTGATGGTAGGAATGTACAACATGCACTGAGATCTAAGTTTTAGGTGATTTTGGACATGACAATACAAATACACAGCCAGACTTGCCCATTGAAAGCATCTTTACTCTCAGTCCTCCAGCCAGCCGCGTATTGTTAGAGACCATTGAATTATATCAATTATATCGCGAAGGAACTTTGCACGTTCTCAAACAGCCTATTTTTAGAGAGCATGAATAATTACTCCAGATGGCTGTTTAAATCTGTTGGCATTGTTTCTACTGTACATTCTTTGTTTAGAAACCCATTTTGTTAGATTTCAAAGAGAAGTACAAAGATGCAATCGTCGTCATATTTAGCATTGATCTCTTTTGTGAGATTTTTAGAAAAACTTCCACTGAGAGAATGTTAACAGAGATGCTGATATGAAGATTTTTAATAAATTAGTTTGGCAGTGGAAGCAGAGAACTCTCTCCATAAGAGCACAGTTTAACTTTTGATGGTTGCTGTGTGTATGTGTCTGTGTGTTCGCTGGTATATAACTCCTTTTATAATTGTCTTGATTTAATTTTTTTACAAATTCAAAATTATCCAGGGTAATTTTACAGGGTGATTCAATAGAATTAATGGTCTTTTCATTTTCTGCAGCACATGAAAAATGATTTCTCGCTCTCTTACCCCTTCCTTCTTTTTTCCTTCCTTTTTTTCTGTCCCCTTCTTCCCTCCCTCTCTCCCTCTTTCCCCTCCCCCTCTTATTCTCTCTTTCATTGATTTAGCCATATTTTCATTGATTTGTTCATTCTTTTTAATCTTCTCTATTCCATACACTCCAATTTATATACCATAAATGATAGTTCTTTTCAGTAAACTATCAAGTCTATCATAGAAAGCAGAGCAGGCACAATAGTTATGCTTTTTAGCAGAACAGATGTAAGGCTAGGTTATTCTAGTAGAAGATGAATTTTCCTATCAGACCTCCTTTGAAAGCAATACTTCTCAACTATGATCTACATGGATCCAGAAGTCATCTCCACTCTCCTTATGTTTGCACATCTGAGAAACTTATCCACCAAGAGCATAGTAGCAAATTAAGTTTATTGTTAAAATTGATATGAGCTGTAAATGGCTTTCAAGTGCTTGCGCACTTGGGTCTACATCTTCACCTACAGAAGTTGTTGAAAGGGCTTAAAAGCAGCATAAAGGGTTCTGGCAGATGATATTCGATAAATGTAAGACTAACAAGCTGTAAAAGCATAGGAGGAAAAAGTACACACAGCAATTTGGAGACATGTAATGCAAGAGCAAAATGCTCTAGAGTCCTAAAAAAATCTGCAGATTTTAACAAATTGTACTTATAATCAGTGACTTGGATCTATAATAAAGTGCTACTGTAGTATTGTGATCAGCAATGATTCTTTAAAAATGGTAGATAATAAAAATAAACTAACAATTACAAAGGAAGACATCTATCAACTTTATTATTCAGCATTTTTTCTATACATTTTAGGAAAAGTATGAAGAAAAAATTAACATGGTATAATTATTATAGGTGTAAAAAAGATCATCTTTGTCATTTGGATAAATGTTACTTATTGTACATGATAAGGGATGCTTATCAAAAAAAATCCAGCTTTTTAAAAATGAGCTCATAAATAATAATAGTGAAGTAGTTAACTTTCAGGGCAAAATTAATCTATTCCTTGTTACATTTCTTTTGTTTCCTATATTACATATTTATTTGTTGCCAAATATAAGTAGATTCTAGACACAGTGGGAACAAAAATGTGAATAATTAAGACTGAGTTTATCAAGAAATCTTCAAGGTCTATACATATGACTATAATTTAAAAATATAAAGAGATACTAAGTTAGGAATATTTAAAGTGCATTTAACAGAAATTAATAGATATTTATATATTGCATTTAAGTGAGTGCAATTATGATACAAAGTTTTAATTTTACTAGAATTAATAAAACTTTTAAAAAAGCAGAATCTTGTATGTCAAAGGGGTTTTGGGTGACTTTGACAAAGACATAGTCAAGCTGCTCTGAAAGAATATAAACAGCAGAAATGCAAGAAAATATGGAATGCCTTGTCTTAAAAGCTTATAAAGTTAAACATTAAAATGTTATGGTAACAGCACAGAAATAAACAGAAAAAATGATTCAATAGAAAAGAAAACTCAGAAATTGAACCATATTTGTGAGTTTAGAATGTGATAAAGATTGCAATTCAAATGATTAATAGAGAATAAATATATATGTATATATGATATACATATATACATACACACATATATACTATGGTTGTTTTTAAAAAATAAATATAGATCAATATCTCATGATATTGATAATATATTGATTATGATAATCATGATATTGATATCATGATATTGTTAATACACTAGATAATATACACATTTATTAATATGTTGATAAAATGTAAAAATACAATTCTAGAAAATATATAAAGATGTATGGATATTAACTTGTAGGAAAAACTTCACAAGTAGGGCTCAAAAGTCAGAAAGAAAAAAATTACTAATACATTTGATAAGTGAACATCTAAGATATATTATACCATAGATTTTATCATTAAAAAGTCAAAAAGCATGTAATTAACTAGGGGATATGTAAAATGAATGTCAGAAAAAGGGTTGGTATTGTTTATATGCCAGATAATTCTTACTAGTAAAGGGGTGGAGAGTACAAACGAATAATAAAAACATGGGTAAAGTTATAAAGAAGCAATTTAGGAGAGGAGGAAGAAAATGGAACATTCAACCCATTCAGTCATTCCACAAGCGTTTATTAATTGCATCAAGATTGATCAAGGTGCAGAATGGAGAATGCAGACAAGGTCCCAGATATCTGTCTACAAAAGGGAAGCAAATAAAAACACAGGAGCTTTTTAGGTAACAGTAAGTGCTATGAATGTGCCCAAACAGGGTACTGTTACAGAGAGTCACTGGAATCGGAGCAGGGACTCGCTTGGTCAGAGTCCTCAGGAAAGACCTCTCTGGGCTGCTGATATGTCAGCTGAGACAGGACCAGGAGGAGGGGCATCTCATAAAGACTGTTCAGGTTGGGGAGGAGCAGGTAACTCCTTAAGGAATTGAAGGGCAGGGCCTTGTAGGCAAAGTTCAAGAGTGTGGGGTTGGGGCACAGGTGGGAGGGGAGCCATGGGAAGGGCTTAACAAGCAGAGTATGAAATTAGGTCAGGCAGGTAGGAAGGGACCCTAGACAGTAGGACCATTTAGATTTTATTTTAAATAAAAACAACATCTTACTGAAGGATTTTATATGGGAAAGGTGATAGAGTAGATTCACTTTATTAAGATATCCCTTGACTGCTCTGTGGAGAAGGAATTATCATTGAGAAGAACAGAGGGAAGATAAAGATTCGGGAAATACAACACCAGAGCAGGCAAGAGATGACCTTGACAGAATAAAGTAACACTGGCATTTTCTACTTAGGATGTTGGCAAATGGTTGGTGAAATCGGCATTCAGGTACATATATATGCACATGCAAATATATGTACACATATATTATAAGAATGAACAATTTATAAATTACTGCTTAAAAACAGATAAATCAAAAATTATTCAGCACCATGTGTCATTAGGGAGTTGCAAATTAAAACAATGAGATACCACTACACATCTATAAGAATTTTTTAAAAAATGAAAATACCAAATGCTGCTGAGGATGTGGAACAACAGGAATTCTTATTCACTGCTGGTGGGGATGCAAATGGTACAGCTGCTGTGGAAGACAGGTTAGCAGTTCCTTGCAAAGCTAAGCATACTCTTGCCGTACGGTCCAGGAATCATACATACTCTGGTATTCACCCAAACTGCTGAAGGTGTATGTCCACATAAGCCCTGCACACAGACATTTACTGCCAAAAAGTGTAAGCAACCAAGATGTACTTTAAGGGATGATTGGATAAACAAATGGTGGTACATCTATACCCTGGAATAATTTTTCAGTGATTAAAAAAAATGAGCCATCAAGCCCCAATAAGACATGGGTGGACCTTTAATGCACATTACTTAGACAGACACCAGTGGGAAAAGGCCACACTATATGATTCCAATCCATGATGCTCTGAACGGGGCAACACAGTACAAATAGTAGCAGGATTAGAGGTTTCCAGGGCCTTGTGGATAGGGGGCAAAGAATGCACAGGGGATTTTGGGGGCAGTGAACTATTCTGGATGATACTTTAAGGGTAGATGCATGACATTGCACAGTTGTCAAAACTCACAGAACTGTAGAAAGTATAAACCATAGTGTAAACTATGAACTATAACGCATCAGTTTTGGTTCATCAATTCTAACAAACATATCACACTCATGCAAGATGTTAAAAATAGGGGAAGTGTAGGGGGAAGGATAAGGAGGTATATGAGGACCCTTTGCTCTGTTTGCTCAATTTGGTAAACCAAAAACTGCTCTAAATAATAAAGTCTATTATTTTTTTTTAAAGTGGATTGATTGAGGTTTGTTCTAAAGTGGTCTCAACCTTACCATTAATGCCAATAGAAACTTGAGTGATATTTTAATTGAATACAGGATTGGGTATGAGTTGTTCTCAATAGTGACTACCACTAGCTTGCTCTGTAGCTTGAAAAATTACACATTCTGGAAATAGACTACGTGCAATTAGGCACTTAACAATCGGAGTCTATTGCCCCTTTGTGTAAACCCCTCCAGTGATTTCCCATTGCACTTAGAAGGAAATCCAGCTCACTGGGCTTTGCATGAACTGGCCACCTCCTGCTCACCATTGCTCAGTGTGCTGCACCTACATCCACCTCTCTCTGTTCCTCTTCCTTCCCAAGCTCATGTGAGCCTCACATTTGCTGTCTCTACCTCTTAAAGACATCTCTCATCACTCCATTCTCCCCTTTCCAAGTTAAGACATGAACAAGAATGACAAATCCCTTCCTCTGTACCCTACCAAAGCCTGCTGCCTCATGCCACACACTCTCTCCAACACTGTCCTGTTGCATTTGCTTCATTGTCCTTATCTTTGGTCAGACCTATTTCATTGATGCCTGAGGCTGGCCACTGGAAGGTAAGCTCCCTCAAAGGCACAAATCGTGTTTGTCTTCTCACCACAGTTTACCTAATGCCTAGAGTAGTGCCTGTTATATAGTGGATGCTCAGTACTTAATTGCTGAGTGAAGAATGGAGCAATATATGAAAATGAGGTTAATTTGATAATGCAAAGAGGTTGGGTTAAATGGTCGTAGGGTCCAGAGTCAATGCTCAATTTGGCCACACATAGATTAAGAAGCTCATGTGACATATATCAACCATCCAAACCTCAGCTTTCTCTTGTACAAAATGAAACTTTTAGACTACATGAAGCCTACAGTCTTTCTTAACTCTGAAATCCTGCATTCTTTATGGTTCAAAATGATCAAAGTTCCACTAGAGGGCCACTAATTTGATATATTCTATTAGCAAAACAATTTCTGTGATGATATATGTCAGTTCAGCAACCTGGAACCACCTTTCGGAGTGACATTGTCGCACAGCTGGTCAAATAAATTAATGTTCCCATCTGGATCGACGCTTTTGGCAGGAACACTGAGTACGAATGGCACATGATCCCTCCATCATAAAGCAGAAAATGTTCTAGGATTTTACACCACCAGGCAGTGACACCATTGGCTTTTCATTTTTGCTTTTTGTTTTGTTTTGTTTTGTTTTCATGGAATACTCCATTAACCTGCACCTGGCATCCATTCCCTGTCACATAAAGGCATACCCAATCTCAGCCTTCATGGGACTGCATATATGTTTTGTTCTATCCTGTTTCTATGGAAAATATCAACATATTCCAGGTCAATCATTATTTTTGGTAAATATGTGTTCCAATATTACAAAAAACAATGTCTGCAACTCTTGTCGGGTAAAGGCAGAGGCCTGGGGAGATCCAGTTGTCACTGGCTCAAGGGACAGGCAGTCTTCCTCCAGATCTATTCTCCCAGGTGTGTGGACTTTCCACCAGGAGGACATGGACTCGGTTTTCTTGCCCTCACAAAGGTAAGTTCTGCCAATGAGAAAGCTGGTCATACCTAACAACCTCTTGTCTCCTATGCGTCTGCTTCTTGCTTCAAATTTCAGCTGAGTTGATCATGATAGACTTGAATCAGCACTTGAACACTGTCTCAGCTCAAGGACTTTAGCTTTCACTGTCTCTCTGGAAGTAAAACAATTTGTGGCAGATGAGCCACTGGAGCAAGAGTAATGGATGCTTCATAAAGGTAGTGCTGTCTGTGGAAAAGCCCCAGAAAGCCCACATAGCAAAGTGATAAATGATGCCCAGGGACCTTTCCAGCAGTGGTGTGAGATCATACTGTTCTCTTCCCACCAGATCCTTGTAAAGAACATACTAAATGCAAAAAAATGAGTGGACACAATAGAAGGAAAAGGATTATCTATTAACTCCGAGTTAACTTAAATGTCAAAAGATTCATTGAGATTTTCCAAGGATAATATATGAGAACTAGAAACTCCTACTGGGATGCAGAGTGCATTACAAGATGCCCAAAACATGTATGGGCTTGGTAAATGTTAGTTTTTCTTCTTTATTATAAAATAAACTTCATACTTTATTTGCTTAACTCCAAAAGCAGCCACAGTTGTGACAGCTTCTATGTGTATAGACCCTGGAGTGAAGGAACGGGTGTCTCTCACTTTATAGAACTCAGTTTATTGGGGGAGAGTCACCAGTGCGCACAGGCCTGAAGGTTCTGTGAAATAAGGAGTCTAAGGAGAGGTTAGGCAGGCCAGCGCTAAAGGCCTAGGTATGCCTGATTAATTGGAATCTGAACATTGGAAAGGAACAGTAAGAGATATTTTTGAGCTGAACTTTACAAAATGCTAAGTAAGACTGCGAGAAGCCAAAAGGCTGAGAGAACAACATGAGTTAAGACTTCATCGTGGAAAAATTCAGATTATTGTATTTAAGTTACCTGCAGCAGAAGAGCTAACCAGAATACCTGATACCACCCCCACATCCCCTCAAAAAATATAAAGCAAGGGAGGTATTTATAGGAATTAGGTAAGCCTAGAAGAGTAAAGGAGAGCTAGATTGTGGAGAGCAATTAATGCCGAGCTACCGCTTTCCAGTTTTGTTCTGCAAGAGAGAACCAAAGTTAGGAGGTTTCCCAGTTCTTTTTTTACTTGCCTAATGAGGAAAGTGACTTCAGTTTGAGTGAGAAAACTTTACATTTCAAAACTTCTTACAAAAAAGCATGTGTGCATGTGCACACACCCACACACGAGTACACACAGCACATCCCATGCACACAAGCAAGTTGAGGAGGTGTGTGTATTAAATTACTTTATTGTGCTACTATTTTAGTATTATCACAGCGTATGTGTTTATTGTCACAACCTGCACAGTGCCAGCTACATGTGTCTAAATGAAGACATCTAAATCGGCACGAAAGTCATCCATGATGGAAATTTGCTCAGTGAATTCAAGGATGTATTTTGTGACACACACGAGCCCTGTGGCTGGGAAGAGCAGGTGTTATGGAATGAATTGATGAAGCAAGCTCCAGTGTTGACTTCCAGTGTTACAGGAAGCCACCACGGGAAGAGACTGTGCTGGAGGTGAGGGCAGGACTCTGTATGAAGGAGTCCAGAGTGTAGTGTGTACCCTGTTAGCTCTTACCATATGATTAAAATGTGAAGATTGGGGATCTTTCACATATAAGCTTAGGACATCTTCTGAATATAGGCATCTCAAATTTCTCCCCTTCAGGACCTTTGATGTTGTTTCATACCCTCTAACCCCTTGCCCACCATTTCCACAGAGATGTACCATTTATTTACTATTTGACTTTTGGCATAATTAAAAAAATAATGTAAGTACAGGCAGATGGGGATCCTATTGCTGGAGATACTGAGGACAATGTATGCAATTTTGATAAAATGATTTAACTCTTTTGATATTTTCTGTTACATTTTGGTTAATCTCACTTTTACTGATTATAAACCTGATTTGTTCCATCTCTCCATGCTCTGGCGGATCAATTCAATTCTTCCAAATTAACCAACTAGTTCTTCTTATTTCTACTTGAGAAATGCTCTTTGCCTTACCCTTTTCTTAGCCTCTCTATTGTCATCTAGAGTTATTTCCACTTATGTGTAAAATGATGCACACATCAGAACTGGTTATTTCATAAGCATGCATAGATTTCAAGGGTTACTGTCAGTGAAATTAGTCTCCAAGTTGAAAAACATTTTTTTAAAAAATTTGTGATCAACATAGTGTGACCTCAGGATATTAGAAAGGACAATTTTATTGGTTTTGTTGTTATATGCCCACTATAATTTGACCACTATATAAAAATGCCATTGTATTTAATATACTAGATACCACTGAGAATATCATAAAAGGAAGATGAAATTTCATCACTGGAAAATTGCTTCAACTTTTGAAAAAATATAATGGTAATGTAAAACAAATTTTGAAAACTTAACATCTTTGATTTATTAATCTGATTTCTATTAATTAATCCTTAAAAACAATAAGGACAGTGTTTTGACTCAAGAATGCTTATAACCACATTACCTCATGATTTACTCAGTAACTATTTATTGAGTGCCCACTATGGGCTGAATGCCCTTCTAGGGTTTGGAGACAAACACCCATTCTTTTATAGGTTGCATGCCATGTGGGGAGTCTGACACTCTCCTCTTACAGAGGTAGAAATTTTCTAAAGAGATGGTGCTTTAGTGGAAATAGAAAAAAATAAGAAGTGATTCATGAGAGCTGGGGGTAAAATGTTTGTGATGACATAAATCCACAAAGCACTCTAACAAACAGCAGTAACAGAAGGGTAAAATAAAATTGGACATGGCCACATCATTTTGGTTTTCCCAGAGATATTGCGGTTTATACCTACTGACCCAAAATTAGTATGACTGTGTCCCACTTTATTTTCACAAATCGGCAACATGTTTTATGGGCATCCCTCATATAGCAAATTCATATTTACTAAATTAGGGAGCTCTGTTTCTTTCTGACAAACCTCACTTTGTAACCCTGGTGTCCTGGATATTCCTCCTTTGCTATAAATCCAGGCTTTCACCAAGTTTCAGACCACTTTCATTTTTTTTCTACTCTCCCTACATTTATGACTTCATTTACTTTCTTGGCTCGAAAACTAACATGTTATTCACACTCGAGTCACAACAGTTTTGCTGAACCCTCACTCACTCTGACAAGCGCTGATGATTCACAGAAGAAACAAGAATGACCCCTGCTCCCAGAAAGCATACGGTGTCAAGAAGGAGATGGATGGCAAAATAGGCCCTCAAAATACAATCTGGGAAAGGCCTAGGCCATGCAGAGGACTCCATGGGACCAGAGAGAGAGCATTTCTACATTGGCCTGGGGGCTCTGAAACGAGGTCACTGTGGTGATATTTGCATTCTGTTTTGGAGGACGAGGGCCGTGGAAGAAGGAGGAGGGCACATTATTCCAGGAAATGTGTACTGAGGAGGATTAAAGGGCAGAAGAGCTCGTGGTGTGGAAAAGCAAAGGCACGTGTTTTTAGTGACTCAAGAAATTGTGGGCGGCGTTGGCAGAAGATGAGGCTGCACACATAGGCAAAGGATGTGTGTGTTGACTCCCGTGTCTGGATTTTGTCCTTTAGATCCGGAGGAGTGTTGTAAACAGATTTTGGTTTGGAAAAGATTATTGTTTAACAGGCAGACACATAAACCATTAAGTTCGGTTTTATGGTGACATATGTACATATTATAAAATTCACCCTTTAAGGTGTGCACTCCAGTAGTTTCTAGCACGTCCCCAAGAGTGTGCAACCATCACCACTGTTACTGTTTTCAGAACGTTTTCATCACCAAAAAAAGAGTTTCCATACTTTGTGGTCACCCTTGATTCCCCTCCTCTCAGCTGCCGGCAACCTCTAATCTGACTTCTCTATGGATTTGTTTTTTTCTGGGCATTTCACACAATATGTGACACTCTGGTCTGTCCTTTTACACTTGGCATGATGTTGTCAGCATTCATCCATGTCGTGGCACCTCTTGGTAGTGCCTTTGTGTTTTGTGGTTGAATAATGTCCCACTGTGGGGAAATGCCGCATGTGTTTGGCAGTTCTCAGCTCATCCATCAATGACTTACTTGTGCTTTTTGGTTATGGATATTGTGCTATAAAATGCAGTAACATTTGAGATAGTATCTACTCTTGGAGCCGGCCAGAGTTCCCTGGCCTAGAAAGGCATACTTTCTTAATAATATTAGTTCTCTTAAAATGAAAATAATTTGTTTCCCACTTTTCTTTTTCATTTTCCCCATTGAAACTGAAAAAATAGTAAGTGGAATATAAGTGCACTAAATTAAGTTTAACTGGGAGAAAAGTAATTAGATATTGTATAGTTATAGACATGGGAAATTTTATTTGATTATTAGTATACTTCATAGTCTTCCAAGAGAAAGCTGGCTCTAGAAATGCAAAATATATACTGTTAATAAACCATCTGGAAAATTAAAAAAAAATATGTGCACATTTTTACATGAATGAATGTTTACAATTATTTTGAGTATATACCTAGAAGTGAAATTGCTGGGTGATATGGTGGCTTTACATTTAATTTTTTATATGAGTTGCTGCTGAATGGGGTCACACTAATTTTTAGTTGTTCAAGTGAGTATTTGCACCATGATATGGAAAATTACATTTATCTGTGTGTTTTAGATGTTTCCTTATAATATATCTCTCTAGCCTACTATTCTGTTTTAGTACTTGTAATTACCTAAAATTTCCATACTTATTTTTTTATGTTTGCATTTGTTTTCCCCAACTAGACTGGGAGATTCTAAAGGGCAATCTACTCTTTTACTATTACCATTATTATTATTATTAATCAATATGACAGACACACAACACATGGTAAATACTTGCTAATAAGAAACTTATATTCTATTCTAGTTCATTGTATTAGTTTTACTATATTGTTTTATCCATTACAGCTTTTTAAAATTGGTGATGTTTTTATCCAAAATATTGGGTTGGCCAAAATATCTGTTTGGTTTTTAAGTAAAAATAAAACATGCATTTCTCATTTTCATAAATAACTTTATTGAACAACATATTCACTGTTTTGTTCTACTATCTTCTGCCATCTTTCAGGCAACTTCCTAATTCTATCTTCCCAAAACTTTTTATCTTTTTGAGCAAAAAACTGTTCCAGATGCCTTTTGCCATCTTTCAGGGTATTGAAATATTTTCTACTAAGGGAATTTTGTAAAGACCAAAAGAAATGGAAATCCAAAGGCACAATGTCTGATAAATACAGCCAAGTTGTTAACAATTTTTGCCTGGTCATTGAAGAAACATGCAGTCCTGCCTGGTCCTGATGGAAGATTATGTGTTTTCTGCTGAGTAATTCTGGATACTTTCCATCAAGTGCTGCTTTCAGTTGGTCTAACTGGGAGCAGTACTTGTTGGAATTAATCATTTTAGTTTTCCTGAAGGAGCTCATAATAGAAGACTCCCTTCCGATCCCACCATATACACAACATCACCTTCTTTGGAGGAAGATTTGCTTTTGATGTACTTGATGGCCGTTCATTTTGCTGCCCCACAATCTCTTCCACTCCACATTATTGTAAAGTAGACAACTTTTCGTCGCCTGTCACAATGTGTTTTTAAAGTGAAACATTTTCTTTATTTTTAAGTAGAGAATTGAATTGCATACAGAGATACGGTCAAGAATGTTTCTTTTGCATAACTTATGTGAAACCTAGACATCAAAGCGATTAACATAACCAGACTGAGGCAAATGATTTTCAACACTTGATTTGGCTATTTTGAGTATGTCAGCTATCTCCCATGTGGTATAATGTTGACTGTTCTCAGTTAATGTCTCGATTTGATCTCTATCTACTTCAACTGGTATGCCTAATCATGGAGCATTGCCCAGTGAGAAATCTCCAGCACAAAACTTCAGAAACCACTTTTGACATATTCAACCAGTCACGGCACCTTCTCCATATGCTGCACACAATTTTTTTTTTTTTTTTGCATTTCAGTTGCATTTTTTACCTTTCTTGAAATAATAAAGTATAATATGCCAAAAATGTAACTTATTTTCTTCCATCTTTGATATTAAAATGCTATACAAAAATTCACCAATTTTATAAGTTTTTTAAATGCATGCTGATATGGAAGCTGTCACAATACAATCTATCAAAATTGTTTTGAATGAAGGTAGAGACCACTAAGTGCTACTGGGTCCATCATGCAGAACCAGATGCACATTTCGGCCAACACAATATTAACACTTTTCCTCGTAGATCTGTTATTAAGGCACATGGACTACTCATCTTTTTAGTCGTGATTCCCTTTCTTTTTCCACCCCAGTTAAATTTCTAATGACTTGGAAAAGGGGAAAAGTCAGACATCAAGAGGAAAATGATGTGGAAAAAGATTGAATAAGTCATAGTGATGTGTAGTTAATGCCTGAATAATGTAGTGACTATGTGTGAAGCCAAGGAAAGGGAAAGGAGCTATTTATAATAACCTTCTTTTGACTGGATTTATTTTAGGTATCTCTGGTGCTATTCTCTGGATCAGTTGACAGTCTGGAGTTCTTGGAGATTAGGGGACATAATTTTTATTATGGCCAAGAGGCATGGTAGCCCACTGCAGAGTTTTGTGCCTTGCTTGGTCTCTACCATGGCTGAAGCACAAATCCTCTGTACTCATGATTCAGGCATCTGTTCCGCACCCAGAAACACTGTTATGTTTTCCGAAGTCTGGTTGTTGCTATAAAAGAAATTTACCACTTTAAAAGTCTGAGAGAATTCTGACTTTTAAATAAAATAAAGGTAATACCCCAGTCCTGAAGTCTGGTATGTGTATGCCTTCTCTGGCTTTCCTGTCAGCATTTATAACTCCAGGTGGTAAATGTGTTTTGAAGTATAATACACCACCAATACAGGCTTCTCTGTGCTTGTTTTTTTTAAAGTTGGCTAATATTTTAGCTTGATTTCATGCAAAAAATATTAATTAGCTCAAGAAGTAAAGTAGAGTATACATCTTTCAATCCGTAGCTGTCAGAGTATACAGTTTGTAGTCCTTGTTCAACCAGTGTTTGTAGAGATGAAGGTAAGAATTTGAATTAAATTGGATGGCAATACCTACTGGGAAATGTAAGGGGAGAGAATAAGAAGAGGAAGAAATCAGTAGCATTAAAAAGATTCAAAACAGTAGCATTAGAAAAATCAAAGACAAGTTCTGTCATTCAAGCTTCACTTGGCTACAAAGAACTGTGTCCCTTATACGTATGATGTCGTACCATAATGACATTTGTCTAAAGGGAATGAAAGGGTTAAATAGCAAACTCTCAGAGGAAAAAGCAATCTGACAGCTTTAATTCCTGTGCTGAAGCCAGAGCGAGCACTGAAGGTTGGAACACAAATAATTGAGCTTTGAGTGTAAGTGGGGCGGCCCTTTAGTTGGCATCTACTGTGAAAAGGAGTCCTGCTTTACAGTAGCTGAGTAAGAAAGGAGACCTTAGGCAGCAGGTGGCTGCACTGAGTGGGGACTTTGGGGAGGATAAGATGAAACCCTGGAGAAATCCTTGTATTTTAGCAAAAACATTAAATGAGAGGGCAAATTAACTAAAGCTGTGGGAATACATTTAATGGCAACTTTCCTTCTAAGTACAAGACATGGAAGGAGGGCAGAGGCATTTCCACGAGGTGACCTTGGATATACTTCCCCTGTGCCTTCCCAGGAACATTGCTGTTACGGCAGAGCTACCCTGCACTTCTCTATAAGTGATGTTTGCAGTTTTTATGTCTAAAAGGAAAGGAAGGGTGAGCAAATGCATTGGGCTCAGGGAAGAGGGGAGGAAGCTGTTGAAGCTAAGAGCTGGGAGTCTGAGACCTGAGACCTGAGGCCAGAGAGGGCCTTCCTACCAGGATGCTCTGGCTGACTGAAGCAAAAGAACAGAAGTGTTTCTGGATTTGAGGAGAAAAAGGAATTGGGAAGTCAAATGTTACAGGTCTCCCGGGTTGTAACACTAGCCTTTTTAGAAATAAATGTTATATTTGTTCAGGATTCTCACATTGTTTAATGATGACTCAGATATTGACATCTTAAGCAACTCTGACTCAGACATGCATCCTTGTTGAGCAAATATTCAGTAAGCATCTTTGGAAATCTGTTAGGTGTTACAAATTCAGTGAAAAAAGTCAAGTCCCTGCCCTCCTGAAGTTGACATTCTCATTATGAAGGAAGATAATACACAGCAGAGACACTTGCAGGTTAAAAAAAAAAGCAGGCAAGAGATGACTAACAGGGACACTATTTAATATAGGAATTGGCAAATTTTTTTCTGTTCCAACACCATCAAAGAGATGCTCTTTTTAAAAAAATTCCTTTAAGAAGTGGTTTACAATTAATAGTCTGAGCAGAGAAACCCTGGATGATGTTGGTAATGAGTTTGATTGATCGGGTGCTCTCCTCATTCTGGTTCATATAATAATTTATAATGATATATACATTCCTGTGATAATTTAAAGTCCATCTTTCACATTCAAACAAGCTTTGTGAGAGCAATGACTATGGCTATTTATTACTGTACAACATTTCTTAGTAAGCTGACAATAAGCAGTTGGAGGAATGAGTGAATGAATTTATGAATGAATGATTAAAACAATCTGAGCATTATGTGCAGCACAACAAATGGCACATTTAAAAAACTTAAAACATAATAAAATGTAATTCTATTGGTGTCTCCACTATACAAGGATGAAAAACAAAGTCCCAAATCAGACATTTTTAGGGCCTTTTTCCATCCCTAGATTTGGTCTAGGAACAGGAGGAAGGACCGCTGCTTGTGCTGTGATAATAGACTGCTTCCGGTTCAGGGCTTGGTATCTCCAGCTCCCTTCTTCCTACCTTGACCATAAAGACCTCCACTTGGGTTTTCACAGTCTCAGTACTTGGGCCTGGTTCTCAGAATCACCAGCATGGTGATGTCAGCCCAGTCTGGAGCTCTGGTGTTTGACTGAAATTCTCCAGGCATCCCCAAATTTGAGTGAGTCTACATTTAAAACTGTGCATTTTCCCTTTATGATACAGTACAATCTAATGCTATTAAAATATTGTAAGGCTAAACCACCAACATACATACTTACCTTGAAACAAAAGAAGAAAGAAAGAAAATGAGGGATGGGGACTAACTGAAAGAAGAGGATTTTCCCCTCTTGCTGGTGAGTCTGGGCCATGAGCACCAGCCTTGCCTTCAGCAGCCTATAGGCACATTTAAGTTACCTATACTTTAATAGCTAAACTTATCACAGAGAAGATGTATTCTTTTTGTAATTCAAAATAAATTTAATAAAACTGAAGGAAACAAGATAGTGCTAAAAATCCATCTAAGGTTATATTAAATTAATACTGATTTTAAAATGTGTGACATAAAGAAAAATTCAAAAAATGTCCCTTTGTCTAAATAAACAATAATAATGAATTAGACAATACTAGAATGCTGTGATATGTTTGGGGTACAGTAGAGAGGGTTTAGCTTGGTTCCCCTTTTTGGCAGGAAACAAACATATCACTTCAAAACAGATGAGCATATAATTTCAAATACAAAAGGAAAATCAATCATTTGAATTATGGTGTCCTTTGCTTCTGCAAAGCTATTGCACTTTAGAAACTTTTCCTCAGGCAGTCATTTAGCCACAGTACAAAGATGAATGCACAAAGATGTTCCTCTCAGGTTTGTTAATCAAAGCGTGGAACAAGCTAAATGTGCATCAATATTGGATAGGTTATATAAATGACGGTTATTCAACTAATGGGCTACTCGGCAGACTGTACGAACTACAAAGTGTATTTGTTTTTTATATTGAGTTGGAAGGAATCCCAGAACATATTTTTGAGTGAAAAAGCAATGGGATAATCCGCTTTATATAAAATTATTGGTGTGTGTAAGAGAGAGTGGAAAAAAAGGAAGTACAAACAAGAGTCTGTTCCAGAAAGATATCAAGCAAAGTCTGGAAGAGAACATTTGTGTTTGATGTCCCAGCTAGCCTGAAGGATGTCATCTATAGTTTCGTGTCTTTGAGAGAGTTGCTGCATTAACAGCTACTGCTAATGTAGCCACCAAAATATTAATGATTTTCTAACATTGCTTTGGACTGAATTGTGTTGCTCCCTCCCCCAAAAGTTACATGTCCAATCCCTAACTTCTTAATTTGATGGTATTCAGAAATGGGGACTTTGGAAGGTAATTAGGATTAGATGAGTTTTTGAAGGTGGGGCCCCATGATGGAATTAGCGCCCTTATAAAAAGGGACATCAGGGAGTTTTCTTCCTCTCTGTTAATACCATGTGAGGGAACAGCAAGAAGGTGGTCACCTACAAGACAGAACAAGAGCCCTGATTAGGGACCAATTAGCTGGCACTTTAATTGTGGACTTCTCATGTCCCAAAAATGTGAGAAATAAATTCTTATTGCTTAAGTCATCCAGTCTATGGTATTTGTACAGTAGCATGAGGTGACTAAGACACATATTAAACAACATGTTAGTTGATTATTGCCATATAACAAATTACTGTAAAACTTATTTGCTTAAACAACGAAACCTTATTATTTCACAGTTTTTCTGGTTCAAGGATGCAGAAGACATTTAGCTGCATGGTTCTGGCTCAGACTGAGGTCTAAATATCTGAACTCATGTGAAGCTGTGATTGTATCTGAGGATCAGTTTCCGAGGTCACTGGTGTGGCTGTTTGTGAGACCCTTCCATTCTTTGCTGGGGTGTTCACTAGGGTCTTTTTATAATCACCAAACAGGCATTACCTCAAACATGATCCCGGAATAAGTAATTTAAAAGAGAGACATAGAACCTAAAATAGCATCACTTTTGCTGTATTCTATGTCTCATCAGGTTAATATAACATGGAAGGAACTACACAAGGGCATAAATATCATGAGTTTTGATGACCCTTCCCCTTTTTCCCCCTATAATCCCCCCACCTCCCCTCTGGTTACCATCAGTTTGTTCTGTGTTTCAATGTCTCTGGTTATATTTTGCTTGCTTGTTTGTTTTGTTGATTAGGTTTCACTTACAGGTGAGATAATATGGTATTTGTCTTTCACTAACTGGCTTATTTCACTTAGCATAATGCTTTCCAGTTTCGTCCACACTGTTAAGAAGGGTAGGAGATCTTTCTTTCTGCTGCATAGTATTCCATTTTGTACCATAGTTTTTTGATCCATTCATTTATTGATGGGCACCTAGGTTGCATCCAGCACTGGGCTATTGTAAATTGTGCTGTTACGAACATTGGGGTGCATAGATTCTTTTGAATTGGAATTTCAGGATTCTCAGGGTATAATGCCAGCAGTGGAATTGCCAGGTCAAAAGGTAGTTCTATTTTTAGTTTCCTGAGGAAATTCCATACTGTTTTCCCCAGTATGCACCAGTGTGCATTCCCACCAACAGCGAGTGAGGGTTCCCTTTTCTCCACATCCTCTCCAACACTTGTTGTTTGTTGATTTGTTTATGATGGCCATTCTGACCAGTGTGAAGTGGTATCTCATTGTGGTTTTCATTTGCATCTCTCTGATGGCTAGTGATGCTGAACATCCTTTCACTTGTCTTTGGGCCCTTTGTATGTCCTCTTTGGAGAAGTAAGAAGGCTCACAATACCTGATATCAAACTATATTATAAGGTCACTTGTTTTCTATATTACATATTTATTAGTGTTTACTACAAGAGAGTAAATTATTTATGCAATCAAGAAATATTGCTTAAAATGATTTCACCAAGACTCACATGTTAAAAATAAAGCTAATAATTCCAAAAGATTTATTTTAATTTATTAGATATCAAAATTAACAGTTACTTTGTCTCAGCTTTCTGGCGATAGAAGTCCACACTTCAAATAACATTGCTACTGCCTATCATAAACTTGTTGTCTGCATAATTGTCATTCTTTTTTAAAAAAATATTTTATTGTTGTTCAATTACAATTGTCTGCATTTAGCCCGCTCCCCAGCCATCCACACCTCCCTCCCTTGCTTCCACCCACTCCTTGGTTTTGTCTATGTGTCCTTTATAGTTGTTCCTAAAAATCCTTGCCCCTTTCCCCCATTATCACTTCCCACCTCCCCTCTGATTACTGTCAGCTTGTTGTTCTTGAGTATGTGATAAATATGTATCTTTATAGATGTTTTTAATGTCTTCTCATTGTCTTTGGGATTCTCAAGTTTTGTCACAAGGCACCAAGGTATGGACTATTTTTATAATTATCATTCTCTATGTGTAGAATAATACCTTTGATCAGATCTGTACAATTCTCAACCATTATCTTACTAAATATTTCCTTTACCTTATTCTCTCAATTTTCTCCTCTGAGACTTTAAATACAGGCATGTTACACCTTCATAGTTTATCTTTTTACCCTTGATCTTTGTTTCGTATAAACTACCTACTTGTTTCTCAGTGCTGTACTTTGAGTTTAGAAATAAATTATGATTGATCTTTTTATTTAGTTATGCCTCACCTGATGCTAAACATACATCGAATGTGTTATTTCAATAAGTTTATTTATTTCATTTACAAATGCTCCATGTGGATCTTTTTAATGTTTGCCTTCCATATTTGATGTTCTCTTTTTATTTAGTCAATTTTTTACTTCTAACTTATTTATTTAGCCTTTATACTTATTTATTTAGCCTTTAGCAGGAAGTCTATGTTTTTTTGTATTTAATAATTTCAATATCTGAATTCCTTAGGGAGGCTTGACTATGTTCTTTATTATTATTTTTTTGCTTACCATCAGCCATATGAGCAATTTCTTTAAGTTTTTGGCAATTTTTAATTGTGCCTTCATATTTTGTTGAAGTTAATAAATAGGAAATTAATAAAAATATCTCAAGAAATATGAATTTCAAATATAATAAGAAATATAAATTTAGAGATATCATATATATTATAATTAGTAAGCTAACCCACACACAAACCTTTCAAAATATTAAGTAAACAGCAAAGTAAAGAGAAAAGAAGAAAGGTCTCATGATGAAAGATTTTTAAAGGGTATGCAAACATAGTATATAATAAACTCACAAAACTAAACATTAACATATATTTATATCCATAAATAAAAAGTAAACATAATTTTAATAAAATTTATATTTTATAATAAAGCAAAACCCAACTTTGTAACAATTAAAATAGATACACATAAATTAAGTATTCACAATTTTTAAAAATAAAAACATAGGTAATTTGATCTCTAACAACATGTTAACTTAGATTCTCTGAAAAATTCTTGCTGAAATATATCTATTTCATGCAAAAATTATGATAGTGTGATTTCTAGAGTACTTCTTGGTTCATTAGAAATTAAAGGGAATCTATCTGAAGGAGAAAAAATAGATTAATAAAAAAGAAATAAAGAAAAAACAAAGGAAAGAAAAAACAATAATGACAACAATAACCCAGGAAGAAAAACAAGGACAGGGAGAGAAATAAACATGGAAGACAGGATCTTCCTGAATACTAACACTGCTGTGAGTACTTAATACTTTAGGATAAATAGGAACATGCACTTGATATTCTTCAATTAAGCTGGGACCCTTCAGGGGGATAAAATAGTCCCTGGTTGATATCAGCATGGGGGAGCCAGCAAAAGCAAATCAAATCTTCTGGTGAATAAATACTAAATAAATAATACTTTGGGAAGATTAGATAATGATATAAGGTATAAATAAAGAATGCAACAGCATGGATGAAACTGGAAAGCATTACACTAAGTGAAAGAAACCAGTTAGTGAAAGACAGATACCATATGATCTCACCTTTAACAGGAACCTAATCAACAAAGCAAACAAACAAGCATAATATAACCTAAGGCACTGAAATTGAGAACAAACTGACAGTGACCAGAAAGGAGAGGGGAGGGAATTTCAGGGGAAAGGGGGAAGGGTTTACAGGAACAAGTATAAAGGACACATGGACAAAAACAAGGGGGGGGATGGGAGGGAGGTGGGGAGGGCTTGCGGGGGGTGGGCTGGGATGGGAGTAAAAGGCAGAAAACTGTACTTGAACAACAATTAAAATAAAAACAGTAAAAATCAAAATAAAATAAAATTTTCTTGCTTGCAAATGAATTTATACTTAAAAAGGAAACCATGAATAAAGATGTAGCAAATCAAAACAAGAAAATAAAAACTAAAATAATTTATGTATCACCATTTGCCATTTACCATTTACCTTCTAGAAATTATAAATTACTAACGCACACACAATACAGAAAGGCTGAAAAAACGCTATGACTATTAAAGAAATCGAATTAGTAGTTAACTACAATAGCAAAGAAAATGAAAGACAAACGGGCAATAAACATGCACAAACAGAACCCCACATGAAATGTGCTCTACTTCACTAGCAAGCAGGGAAATCTAAATTAAGACATCAATTAGATATCATTTACACCAGTAGACTGGCAAAAAATTAATCTCTGATAATATCAAATAGTCGCTGTTAACACAGCCCTTTGACAAATGATTGGGAGTCACAGACTTTGCTGGTTGCTACAGCAGCCCCCGTTCTAGAAATGTCTTGTAGAGAACTCTTGTATGCCAGCAGACAAGGCAAAAGTATGTACAGCCATGCAGCTCAGACGAGCGGGAAACTGCTGACCACATGGAATATTCTACCACAATTTTGACTTTGGAAGCTGATAAACACAGGGTCTGGCACAAATAACACTCCCTTTTTAATTACAGAATATTCTATTATAAAACCATAAGCGTGTAATTCTGTAACATAAAAATATTATACTCAAGCACACTATATGACATTTTAGGTGAAGTATTCAAATTTCTGTCCATCTCGTGTGACACATTCACATGCCCTGCCAACCACATTTAAGCAGGGGTCACTTCTACTGGACCCTATATAATACTAGAAAATAAAATAAAAATTAAAACTCCAAAAGCATAATGATAATAATAACAACCTTCAAAAACACAAGAAAATGGCAGGCTCAGCCTAACTTGCTCCATGTCACCTTTCGGCATCCGAGAAGATCTGCCAGACTTGGGCATTGACAGGCATGTCCAGTAGACACTGCTCTTCCCCAGAGCACAGCCAGGGCCCCAGTGACCTTGAGCATTCAGGGGCACTTTCCTACTCTCCCTTTCTAGTCATTGTGCTTTTGAGAGGGATTCTCAACTGAGCAGGAAGCTGCTTACTTAATAACCATTATTTTTCTAGCAGTACACAGTAAATTAAAATGACTTTTTAATAAGATAGTTCCTGTTGCTAGAATATTAGGTATTTAGGGGATTTTCCAGAACATACATTTGCTATAACTGATAGAGCAGAACAAGTCTTATAACAGGAGTTCTCTGTGTGGGAAAATCTGCATTTGTGCAAATGAGTGTGTGTGTGACCAGGGGTAAGAAATGGGTGTCAGATATGTATTATTCACTATCAAATTCCCTCCCCACCCCCAAATGTGGTTAGAGGGGAAATCCAGCTTTTGTCTGGTCCATATTTAATTTGAAATAAGTGACAAAGATTTTCCTTCTGTAAAAACATGTTTTTCCTTACCAACTGTAGTGTGAAATCTTAAAGCAGAGGGGTTTATTTCTTTACTTTTTTTACAGAAAAGCATTTTAATTATTGATGTTGAAATTTTTCATGAATGAGGATCAAACACACACACACGCAAATCCCTTTTTGTTTCATGAGAATTAAAGAGCAAAATGAATAGTACAGCAACTCTGCTCAGAAGTGCAGGGGCTTGAGGAGAGAGGAGGAAAGGAATATAGGGTGGTGAGACTGCAGAACTGGGGGAAATCTGAAATAATTCCTCCCTCCAGCCTTTCTGCCAGTTTCAGAGAGTAACAACAGTCACGATGCCAGAAAAGACTCCAGGCTCAGACAATTCATGGTTCACCCCCCTGAGTCTGAAATCAGCTTCTGCAGAGGTCTGATGCCCTTTGCCATTTGAGACTCCCCGAATCACGATGAGAAGGAGTATCAAATTGACATAAAAGAATAACTCAAAAATGGGAGACTACTTCTCCATTCCTAAAACAAAAGCATATCCAACAGAAGCTGTGAAGACTCTTGGGTAAATGGGATTTCAGTTTCAGCACCGAAGCTTTGTGTTTGTGCACGTAAACACTTAAGCATGTGAGGGCTTGTTACACTACCCAGGACTCCTGTGCCCCCATTAACGGTATAGTAACGTTGACCTTTGGCCTCAGCCAGCACAGTCTGCAGTTTTATGAATGTTGATTAAAGGTACTTTCTTTCAGAATGTTGGGACTTCTCAATAATTGAATCTTTTCAAAACCCATAGTTTTAAATGTCACCTGACTCATTATTTGGGAGTCACCTTTTATATCAATCCTACAAAATCGTATGTAACGTCATAAATATTTTTTTAAATGTAGTTCTGCTAACTTAATTTTGAATCAAAAATGTCAAGTGTTCTGTTTGGGAGATTTTATGTTTTGTTACATTTTGTTAAAAAGGAAAAAATACACATTTTTAGAATTTTATATGAGTCAATTTAATTACTAGGAAGTAAAAACATGAAAAAAAAGAAGAAATATCAAAAGGTGACCTACAGGACAATAAGGCATACTCTGACACAAGATGCTGTTTTCTGTCGTCTTGGTACTTGCTCTAAAGATGCCAACTTTTGAAGATGAAAAGGGCCCTGGATGTTACCTGATCAACGCTCCTCATTGTCAACCAAAGAAAGTAAGACTCAGCATAAGGAATTGTTCCAGGTCGCTCCGTCACCAGGTGGAACACAGAGGTGAGGACCCAGACCTGCTCCTCCCCAGAGTCCTCAACCCCCCACCCCCCGCAGTGGTCCGTCAGTCTCGACCCATGGAAAAGGCATCAGGAAGCACTGATAATATGACAGACAGGTCACAAATAGTCTTGGTATCAGGATTCACTGCCACCTCTCTTCATCTCAAATATAGAAACATGCTTCCTTTTTACCTTCTTTATATAATGGTTTTGTGCACAAGACTTTATTGGAAGAAAAGACACTAGGGTGAATATTTTTAACGGAATTGCTAATGATACAAGTTATTGCTGATAACAACCATTTGACCTACAAAAACAGCAATAACAGATGCACAAAAAAATGATAAAACAGTGTAATATGGTACAAGTTAAAAAATGCATTTGGTAGCCTTAAAACTTAGGTGAAAGGTACCTGAACTTAAATTATTTTCTTTAGAGAATTAAATTTACCTTAATCTCACTGGCATACTTCTTTACTAAACTGATGATTCTTTCCTTTCTCTTCAAATTCTCATAAATCAGAATATGGCCTCACTTCTTGAATTCCCAGACTATCCTCAGCAACTCACCCCAGATCCATCTATCCTGATGTGCCCTTTATTCTGTCAAATAGAGACACTGGGATTTAATGGTCTTTATCTGAAAGCAGGACTATCCTTTTTTTTCTTTTTGCTTCTCATTTAAAAAAATAATCAGTTGACATGCAATATGGTATTATTTAGCTTCAGATGTACAGTGCAGTGATTAAACATTTATGTACCTTACGCTAGTACCCACCTGACACCACACCTAGTTAATACCACATTATTGACTGCGTTCCCTGTGCTATACTTTACACTCCATGGCTGTTGTTATAACTAGTGATTTGTGCATCTTAATCCCTCCTCCTTTTTTATTTAGTTTCCCAGCACCCCTCCCATCTAGCAGCCATCAAGTTATTTTCTGTATCTCTAAGTTTGCTTCTGTTTTGTTTGTTCAATTATTTTATTTGTTTAAAGATGTCATATGTAAATGGAATCATATGGTACTTGTCCTTCTCTGTCTGACTTATTTCACTCTGCATAATATCCTCCAGGTCCATTCATGTTGTTGCAAATGGCAAGACTTTATTATTTGTCACTGCTGAGTATATGCCACTGTAAATGTACCAATCTTCTTCATCCATTCATCTTTTGATGAACATTTAGTTTGCTTCTATATCTTGGCTATTGTAAATAATGCAATGAACTTAAGGGTGCATATATCTTTTTAAGTAAGTGTTTTAATTTTCTTCTGATAAATACCAGTAAGTGGTCTTGCTGGGCCATATGGTATATCTTCTTAAATGTAAATAAATACATGAAGCTTCCTTGGCCTGGCAGCTTCCATACTGGACAATTACTATGGTGTTTTTCTCTTCCCTCTCATCAAACCTTTTAAAAATGTGATTCCTGCCCTGGCTGGTGTAGCTCAGTGGATTGAGCGCAGGCTGTGAACCAAAGGGTCACAATTTGATTCCTAGTCAGGGCACATGCCTGGGTTGCAGGCCAGTTCCCGGCAGGGGACGCATGAGAGGCAACCATACATTGATGTTTCTCTCCCTCTCTTTCTCCTTCCCTTCCCCTCTCTCTAAAAATAAAGAAATAAAATATTTATTTAAAAATGTGATTCCTATACATATACCCCCATTGAGACAGATTTCCCTGGGAAATCATGTTCCTCAAGGTGGAGAATTTAGCACCAAACCCAAAGTCCTTGCATGACTTTATGGTTCTTAAACAGCATTTGGGTTAACACACTGGAACAGTGTGGTAGATGTATGCAGACTGTGACTCCCACTGGGCTCAAGTCCCAGCTGTCACACACTAGACTGCAAGCCACAGTAGATAATTTAGCTGTCTTGTGCTTCAGTCTCTTCTTGTGCAAACTTTGGACCATGATACCTACTCAACAAGTGGTCATAAGTACCGTCCTATGTAAAGGATTCTAAACAGCAGCAGCATCTCTATCCTTCTCTTGTTCTGTGTCAAAGCTAAACAAAGCTGACACCAAAGTGAAGCATAAATTTTATTCATAACAAGTATTGCCATGGGGAAGAAGGTTCAGTATGAACTGAGCTCAGATTCACTGAAGTAAAAGGCTGGGTAGCTTTTGAAGGCTGGGTGTGCCAAGGGAAAGACCCACCCCCCGTACGTCCCACACCAAATGGATTCTTCACCTGCACTGCTGGGCCCTGGGAGAACTTAGGTAAAGAGATGAGCCCTGAAAGCACCATCCAAAGGGCAATCCCAAGGCCACGCCAGTTCAGGAGGACACTTTTCCCCGTTAGCAGGAGATGCTGCGCAGACTTTTAAATACGCTTAAAATCACACCGGTCAGACATGGTTTAAGATAAATGTCAAGGTCCTCTTTCACAGAACAACAAGCAGTGCTGTTCATGAACGTCCTTTCGCAGGCTGGCAGTGTGTGGTTCGGTCTCTCCTCCAAGCCAAAACCTCAGGCGGCAAAGAAGAACTGAGGCTTTGGGGATCAGGCAGACCCTTGCTCCCGGACCCCAGCTTCATCCACTTCCTAGCACTCGTGTGATTTCAACTGAACCATTTAAAGTTTCTGAACTTGTATTTATGTCTGTTTTCATTGCATTCATTTAAAAATACAAGTAATTGCAGTTATTTCAAGGAGTCATGATGGGAATTAAGAGATATGATTCATGAATTTGGTGAGAGTTAAGCAAATAATTACTAGGGTTTTTATTATTAATGTGTTGTTTTATTTTGATTTGTTCAATAATTGTTTATAATTTAATATTGATGAAGAACTATATTAATCTTACCATAAATGATTACATATAAATGAAGTGATTTATGTTTATTTTACTATTTGTGCTTGTAAATAGTAAATGATAAACAGTACACATTACCTTTTCAGAAGATAGGACTTAATGTCTTTTACTTATCTATTCATCAACATCTCTAGGAAGTAGAGATCCCCAGATTTGGAGATTTCTATGACACTCACTCTCTGTCTGTCCAGCCTCTGCCCTGCTCCTCCCTCTAAAGTGCATTATTCAATTCTTTTCCTCTGTTTGGGATTTCCCTGTACTAGCTCAGCAAGGAAAAGGGACTTTCATGAAACCCTTTGATTCCACCCACTCCGAGTGTATTTCGTCTGAGGATCAGAAGAGAAGTTGTGTCGTTCCTTGTGTAGTGGGGTGCCGCTGAGAGGTGGTGCCCATGCTCTGTCCTCTGCCCTTTACTTCCCTTTACTGTATCCATTGTATCAGGGGAATTTGTTCTGTAAGAACAAAATAGTTTAATTATTGGCTTTGGTGTTCCTAAAGCCAGCATCTGGATCACACAAATAGAATTGGAGTAGTTCCTGAACCAGCATTTTTGCCTCTTGCCCAGGAAGAAATAAAGCCTTTCCAGAAAAAAAAGGAGTGTGAAAACAGTCAGATCAGAGATAGGCAGGCTCAGGTTTTCCTGGGGGATTTGCAGGTGGGTTTTGTCTTATTTCTACACCACGGTTCAGCTCGAAGGGTGGGAATGGGTAATGGGTCCCTCACATGAGATCAGAGATCTGAAGGTAGAAGACACCAATATCATCTTGTCACCTATAGTTCTTACTGAGTTGTGCTTCCCATCACAGCTCAGGGACAGAGCAGGCTGAAGCAAAGAGACATCTATCCTTGGAATACTGCATTATCAGAAAGTACAAGATCAGACAGTGGCTTGTCCAAGTCTTTGAGGAGGGTGTAGACCTCAGTTGAGAAAGGGAGCTGGTGGTCTTTCAGGGCTTTGTGACCAAGACAAGGGGTTCCCATTGGGAATGTCCTCATGCACTGAGATGGCCGAGCAGATGGGGGCAGAGAAATCACATGCCACATCTGCAGGAATAGCTGAAGCAGAGGAAGCAGCAGACAGCCCTGCCCAACCCAGCAGGGGCCAGGTGAGGAAATGTGACACCCGCTGGCCAGATGTAAGCTTCTCCTCTGTGTCAGGGTGCTACTCGGGAGTTTTGATGAAACAAGTGAACTGCTTCCTCTCATCTACTTGAAAATTTACATGAAATCCTGGGTACAACAGAGAAGTAAGAATGCCTGGTATTGACTTTTTCTTGAAGTAATCTCTGACCTGGAAAAAAGAGAGCAAGCTAAAATTTAAAATAATAAAGTTCTGGTTTGGACACCACTGAGCTTAATCATCTTAGACAGTTTTACCTACTCACCAACTTGGGATTTGGTGATTAGGACTGTAAGTCCTAACTGGCTCTGAAAGACAAGATCAGCATTTACCTGCAAAGTCTTACAGACACTGCATCTTGTCAGAGATTTTTTAGGTAATAACTTGGGGATTTGAAATCTCAGATAACCTAGACAAGGTTGTTCACCTGCATGCTCCTTCAGAAGGGGACCGCTCTTCTCTTTCAGTGATTTTCAGAGACACTCTCCACTTCCTCCTTTGGTGAGAATGTCCACTTGGCTGTGAGATTCAAATAGTCACTGGGAGGGATTGCCAAATAAATAAATTTTGCATGAATATCTTAGAAAACAAAAAAATATTAACACACACGCACGCACACACACCTGGAATCTGGGAATCTTAGAGCAGAACATGAAGGTCGAAGATCAGCTCCAACTTCCTCATTTACAGAGAATGGACTGTCAGCCCAGTGAGGCGTTTGAATGTCTGGGGATGCCAAGCAGATCAGCCCAGGGGCCTGAGACAAATGCCCCCTCACCTGATCAGTAGTTCACTTTCTCCCACAATACGGGTGGCATCCAGAGGAGGCTCCAATGCAGGATCTTGGCAAAGGAGAGTGATTTGCCTGCTACAGTGAGACAGACACGTGGGAGATAACAACCTCCTTAATATACTGGATACATTTAAACTACATTTGCATAAGCTTCAAAATGCTGTGGGTGTGTGTGCTCTATATAAATTATAAACAGTAAATGAAGACTTTGGAAGAATGTCAACACCTCTAAATCGGCACTCAGCCCATTAGAATCTATGTTCTGGACCTTTGCTTTTAAAATTCAAATTATGATAATTGTGAGATCAGTCTGTGGCTACCGATGAGCCAATCCATACAGTCACCACCCGTTATCTTTAGGAAATACCTTCCAAGTCCCACAGCAGGTGCCTGAAACTGACAACAGTACATTCCCCCCCGTACATATGTACATTTATGGCCTTTCTTTGACATATCCAAATTCCTAGCATCACCACTCCTGTACTTTGGGGCCATTATTAAGTTGAATATTAGTGACCTGAACACAGGAACTATGACACTGGGACTGACCACTGATCAGGTAACTGAGAGGGTTGCAAAGTGACCAATGGGTGGGGAGTATACACAGTGTGGACACGCTGAACAGATGGATGATTTGTGTCCCTGTGGGGATGGAGGGGGTAGGGAGAGAGTTCATCGAGCTACACAAAACAGCATGCAATTTAAACCTTATGAGTTGCTCATCTCTGGATGTTTTTATTTAATATTTTTGGACTGCAGTTGACCATGGTAACTGAAACCACAGAAAGGGAAATCGTGGATGGGGGAGGGCTGCTGTACGTGGTCTCTTGTTTAGTACAGCCAAAGGAGCACTTGACATTCTCAGTTTATGCACGTGGAAACTGAGGCTCGGCGGGACTGCCACAAGCTGATATGTGACAAAGCCAGGACCTGGATCGAAGTCCAATGTACTGAATGGGGTCGTGAACCCGGCCCCTCAGCAGCTGTCTTCTGTCTGCAAGCATGGGCAGGCTCTCCAGGAATCGTGTAAATGCAACTAATGACTTTACTCTAATAAAAGTGCATAAGCATAGGGTTTGGATTTGAAACGTTGGTTCTACCACTTACTCTCTCTGTGCTCACAGCATGATACCTAACCTTCCGAATTTAATCCACAGATTCATTAATTCATGGAACTCTTATTGTGTGCTTATTTTGGTAAAAATATAGATATCTTATCTGGCAGTATATATGATTTCAGGGTATTAAACAGAAGCCACTGAAGTATTTACCCGGAAAGGATTCCATTCAAGGAATTAGGTCCTTAAAAAACAAGAAAGCCCCTGAGTGCAAATTTGAAGTGAATTCCAGAGCTATTACAAACTCAGCCACTAGGGGAGCTACTGCCTCTATGAGCACCGCAGTGGCTCGCAGAGAAGGAGGCTCACACTTAGTAAGCAGGTGACTTGGTCCCTGGAAGGGGAGTCCTGGAATCTGGAAGTCACATGAGGACACTCCCAGGGCTTCAGCTTGCCAACAGTGAGGAAGCTGGAGACCCCACAGTGAAACTCTTCTCTGAGAACACCTTAAGGATCCACTGTCTTCTCTGTTAGCACTCATAGCTTGGGGCACAGAACGATGGCCTGAGACCCACCCTTGTCTCACAATTATCTCTTGAGTTCACCTAGAATCCCAGCAGCAAAGGAGGCAATGCAAACAGAGTTTACAGCTTTTCAACCTTTCCAACTTGAAAGGAGATACAATGGGTGGCGAATGAGTCAAAACTGATTTTTTTTTCTTTGCCATTTCTAGTTTTGCTGTGTAGAATGTATGAGGCTCAACCTCCCTCTGTTTCTCCCCCTGTGAATAGGAAACATCCACCTTTCTCATCCTACCAGATTGTTGTTTATGGTCCAAGAAAACAACAAATGCGAATATGCTTTTTAAAAGGCCACAAGGAAGAAAAGTTGTCAGGTTTTTCGTGGCTTTTTCTTTAGTCTTTGTTTGTACATGCATGGGCATTTTTTCTACTTTGATGTATGTGAATACATGCAGTTTTCTTTTTTCTTTATTTTATGCACAGTGAAAAAGGTCTTGAAAATCAAAAGCTCCCTGAGGAGGATTGGGAGGAAGGAATGGGGACTCGCACATCAATGGAAAGGACAACTTCTTAAACTTCATACAGGAAGACCACCTGCCTAGCTTTGTGTCCTCTGCAATGCCTGTCACAGGCCCCAGGATCCCTCCGGCAGAGACGGTCCTAGAGCCACTTTGGTACATTGCGATGAGAAGATTCAAACCCTGGTGTCACCTCTCCTTAGTGGTTGGTTATATAAGGATCTAATTTACACATGGGGTAGCAAATTTTTTTGGGGGGTGAGGCTGAAATAAGATAACATTAGTAAAGGGATTTGAAAGTCCAGTACTAATCACATACAAGGAATGTTACTATTCACTGAAAAAATTGGCATGAGAACGTGGAATCACTGGGGGAGAAAAGAAGGGAGCTGTTTAATCAAGAAGGGAAGGCGTGTTTGAAGCAGACTGCCCACTTTTCTCCTCAAGTGCGATCCCTGAATAGCAGTTATTGGCTTGCATGGATCCATCTGAGACCCCTTAGACAATAGTGAGGAGAGAGGTGGCAGAAGAGAGCCCTTATGAGACCTCTTCAGTACCTGGAACTGTAATTATATAACTAATCTTTTATTCCCAAAATAGATGCATGAGGTAGGTATAATTATCTTCATTTTTTGGGATGCAGAATCTAAGGCTTCAAAATGCTAAGTGGTACAAGGTCACTGAAGCAGCAAGGGGTAGACTAAGGGTCAATTAAGATTTATCTGACCTCAAAGTCTGGGTCCTTCACACTGCACAACACTGCCTCAGAGGACCCAAATGATCTCATTTCAAAGAGCCAAAATAGCTTAGCAAATGCTCAAAATGTATTTTCTGAAGGAAGATGCTAAATTTTTCTCCAAAGTAGAAATAGTGTAGTGGGCAGTTGGGAGAGCTGGCTTTGAGGCAGACCACCTGGTTCTGAATTCTGGTTCTTTCACGTATCAGCAGTGTGGCCTTGGGCAGCGATGTCCCACACTCGCTCTGGGCCTTGGCTTCTTCATTTCTCGTGTTGGGTTTAATTTAGTAGCTACCCCATAGGGTTATTTTGAGGATTAAGTGAGTTGAAACACAGAAAGGTCTAAGAACAAAGCTAAGATCAACCCTTAGTACATGTCTGCTACTGTTATGAAAATAACAAGGGAGAGGGTGAGAGACGTGATAAGCCCTGGTTTCAGCCCCCAGCACCACAAAACTACTTTAAAGAGAACCTCTGAGCTTTAAAATCTGCCTGGTTGCTCAAAGAGAAGTCCCACCACACCGAGAAGTGCAAAATGGCCCATGATGAGAGGCAAGAATGGACCCTCTCCCTGATGCTGACAAAGCACCCATTAAGAAACCTCTCATGCACTTGTTGGGCACAGACTCCAGTAAGAATAGTCTTTACTTCCGCTTGTTTTTAGGTTTATTTTTAAATTACGGTTGACATAAAATATTGTATTAGTTTCGAGTGTCCAATATAGTGATCAGACATTTATATACTTTATAAAGTGATCCCCCTAATAAATCTAGTACCCAAAAGGTAAAAGGGACTACGAACAGTCTTTGAAAGGAGGTAAGTAGCCATCAGAAGGAGATTAATATTTATTGAAGAGCATCACATGTCATAAACTTTACATATATATTCTCCTTGAACCCTCACACCAATGGTTACTCCTACTTTACAAATGGATTCAGTTGTGGCTGGAAAAATTAGGCAGTTTGTCCAAGATCACAGAGTGATCAGGTTGAATGAAGTGCTAGGGCTTTGGCCTGTGCCTATCACTTAGATCCCAAAAGGCACTCTTCCCTTTATACTTCTGCATCCTGATGGATATTCCTCCACACAGTAGACTTACAAGATGGTTCTCAAACAAAAGAAATAAAACTTTATGCTGAAATTGATGTTCAATTTCAATAACTTTTTCCTGTTAGAGATTTGCACCCCCTAACCTAGGGGAGGGTTGGGAATATGCCACATTCCCAATATGCTATTCTTTTAGAATAAAGTTTTCTTGGAGCACAGCCATACCCATTCCTCTGATACCATCTATGGCTGCTTTAGTGCTGCAATGGCAGGGTTGAGATAGTTGAGTTTCAATAGTTTAAAATATTTTCTATCTGACCCTTTACGTTGGTTAACCTGTGCTCTAGACTCTTTAAGAATCTGCCAAGGAATTTTTGGAAAATACACATACCATGTCATTTCTATATACATCTCTGCATGTATTTATTTCTGTGCATGTATTCATTTCTCACCTTTTTTTCTGTGACATCCACTGGGATCCCACATGTCAAACTGGCAAAGGCCACCCTGAGTGATGGGACTTACCGTACGAGACCGCGTACTTCTCCGGAACAGAGACCCAATGCAGAGCTGGGTTGTTTCTCGCATTCCAGGATAGAACTTTAGAATTCAGTAAAAAAATTGGACTGCTACTAACTATGAATTACAGATATGCTTGAGAAACTAGAGAACTTCATTAAGACAACAACGAACTCTTCAGGCCAGTTGAGAACCGCTTTAGCGTTTCAGGGCATTCTAATAGGACCATAGCTCCTCCTGTTAATGGGATATTTTGGCAATTAAATTCCTGGGTCCCCATCAAGGTCTTAATAATTGGAAAAGTTCCCCAAAGCAACTTGAAAACTTTCTAAAAGCTGTTTTACAAATTAAAAAAATAATAATTAGATGTTCAAAAGGTATTGTCCACTCCATCTTGTGACAAAATTTTCCCTAGCTGTTGAATTTGATATGTAATAAATGAATGAATACATTAACGATAAAATTAAGCAAGAGTAGAACAATACGTAGCTGAGAAGTAGTTCTGGAATGAACAACATGGAACCAGATTAAAGTCCTGATTTACCGCAATTACAAAGGAATCGTTGGAACTGTGGCCCGTGGCCTTTGGAAACCTATGTTGACATCTCTGGGAGTGAGGGCTCTTTTCAGAGGAAGACAATTGCAGCTCAGGCCACATTGTCATGTATCTCACTTTCACTTGCAAATTTGCTAACTAGAGATAAACCCAACTGATGGGTTAAGATGACTTTGTTCTGATTAATTTTACGCTAATTCTGAGGGCTTCAGTTTTAAATGAATTGTTTGAATACTAAATTATGCAGCTTTATGATCCAGGAGATAAGCAGCAGCTCTAAAGATGCCTCTGAGACTTAAAAGAGACAGCATTAGAAGCTCATTATTGCCGGCACATTTAACATGGTTAAAGTAGGGGAAAATAGCCATTAAGTTAATGTAATAGTTAAACTGCATTAATTTGAAAAACTGCCCAGTGAAACCCTTATGGCAGAGGATCTACTTTTTTTTCCCTTTTGTGGAGACGTTCTTAAAAAAAAAAAAAAGACATTTCAAGATTTTTTTCCTCCTTTCTCCTCAAGTCACTTGCAGTTTAAAATTCTAGGCTTTTCCCATCATAAATGTACAGAGGACTATGCTCAGTCCTGCCATAAAATAACAAACAAGGGAGAGGCTCACCCCATTTGTGCTCCCTAACATTCCATACTGAGCTCATCGGTCAGTTCATGGAAAGGAAAGTGTTACCAGGGTTCTGAGGGGAAAACCACAGTAAACCTGGGGCAGCAGAAGCTATTTAATCTCCTGCAATATGGCTATTTTCTTGAGATGTCAATAAAAATTAGGCTGGAAAGTATGCATTGATTATTTCCAAATGATGACTCAGGATGACATTTTAGCAGTTCTCTCTCTCCTTAAAAAAATTCAAGCTTTGGCCATTGAAGTCTTTCCCTTCACTAAACTTCACCTCAATGAATCTCTCTCTTTTAGTGGCCTTTCCACTGTTTCTACTTTTTATTGTCCTGTTTGTTTGTTTTGTTTTCTTAAAAAGAGTCCACTGTCTTTTTAAAAATTACTCTATCTAGTAAAATGGTGCAACATTGTAATCATCACTGTTATGTTTGGTGATTATGACAAAGTACATTTGTTCACATGCCTTTGACTGTGTACTCTGCTCATTTTATTTTTCAATTGCAATTTACACTCAATATTATTCTGTATTACTTTCAGGTGTACAGTATAGTGGTTAGACAATCATCTTCCTTTACAAAGTGGTTCCCCCAATTTTCCAGTACCCACTTGGTGCCATAAGTAGTTATTACAGCATTATGGACTATATTCCCTATGCCCTACTTTGCATCCTGATGACTATTTTGTTACTACCAACCTGTGCTTCTCAATCTCTTCACCTTTTTCACACAGTCCCCCAACTCCCCTCCCCTCTGGCAACCATTAGTCTGTTCTCTGTACCTGTGAGTCTGTTTGTATTTTGTTTGGTTTTTTGGTTTTTTTTTTTGGTTTTTTTTTTTTTTTTTTTTTTTTTTTTTTTTTTTTTTTTTTTTTTTTTTTTTTTTTTTTTTTTTTTTTTTTTTTTTTTTTTTTTTTTTGCTCTTTAGATTCTACATATGAGTGAAACATATGGTATTTGTCTTCTCTGACTTATTTCACTTAGCACAAGTGTGTCTTCTTTTCTCTGTCTTTGGAGTTCTTAAGATCATGAAGTCTACTGTTAAGTACTTCATGAGAATACTAGTTTGAATACTTACCAAAAATCTAATGGTCTAATAGCTTAATAAATAAAATGAAGTAAAAACTTGTGTTGTTATAATTTGTATCTCAGTTTACTCCATCTTAATTCTCCCTTTCATGAAATAGCACTAATGTTTTTTGGCCAAGTGTGTGTGTGTGCCTGTGTGTGTGTAAATACACACACACAGGCACACACAGAGCATCTGTCCAAGAAAAATCCAGCCATTGTTAATATAACAAAAACAGTTTGCATGACATCGATGTAACCTGGCAGCCAAGGAGAGTGGACTGGAATGAGCATGTGTGAACAATGACAACTTCACTGTACTAGTCAGTGGGGGCACCAGACACATCGAGTGAGCATGGTACTTTGTGGCTGTCACATTCAAAATGGTTGAGCAAGTAAAGCAATAAATCTGCCTCAAATTTTGTGTTAAATTTGAACACTCCTTCACAGAAACTATTCAGATGATCCAGAAGGCTTTGGTGGACAATGCAATTACTGTAGTGCAAATAAAAGAGTAGCACAAATGCTTCAAAGATGGTTGAGAATCTGTTGAAAGTGATCCACATTCTGGAGGGCCTGCAACAAGAAGAACACCTGAGGATGTTGAACGTGTATGGGCTGCAATCGACAAAGATTGGTGACGGACAGTGTAAGAACTAGAAGCTGATCTGGGGATTCCAGAAACTACTGTGTCTGAGATTTTGGTGCCGGATCTTGGCATGAAATGTGTTATGGCAAATTGTGTTTCTCAGGTTCTGCTACCAGAGCAGAAAGAGCACCTTGTTGCAATTGCTGATGACTTTATTGAAAACTGTTACCAATTGAACCATATTTCCTGAAGAACGTCATGACCAGAGATGAATCATGGGTTTACAGTGATGATCTGGAAATGAAGGCCAAGTCATCCCAATGAAAGTCACCTGGTTCTCCTCACCTGAAGAAGGTACAGTAGCAAGTAGCAGCAAGAGCAAGACCATGTTTTTTTGAGTGGGAAGGTGTTCTCCATCATGAGCATGCCCCTCCAGGCCAAAGAATTAGTAAGGAGTGCTGCCTCAATGTGTGAGGTCCCAAGGTGCCTGCTTCAAAGGGGTCTGAGGTGTCATTGTCTTATGCACAAAGTTTCTTGTATCTTGTATCTTCGTCAATAAATGTCTCTATTTTTAGTAGTACTTTCTGGATACTTGGCTGGATACTTTCTGGACATAACTCATGTATTGAATGAAATCAGCTCTGATTCTTTTCTCCCTGTTTCCTTTTATGTTGTCTCAATCAGAGAGACTGCTCATAGAATGCTGTTTAAAAGAACAGCATGATAAAATCATCTTAAAACTCTTTGGACTAATAAACTAGCTAACTTTAAGGTTCAAGGAGACATGTATTTTAAACTATAAATATTTTTATAAAAGTTCTACTAATGGTAACCAAGAACCGTACACCAAAGCCCAAGATGATTCTGCCAACGACAGGTAGAATGGGGATGGCTGATGCACATAATTCTGGACTAAGTCTATACTTCATTCCAGCCCAAAGGAGCAAACTACTCAGGGCTGAGGAATCCGAGTGCTGTAGCTCAGCTTCACTCCCTGACCCTTGTTTAGAGACATGGGAACTGTGATGACTAGATAATGAAAAACTACCTTTTTATATAATTGGGAGTGAAGAATGATTCTCTGTCCTAACAGATGAGTACATGTGCTCCCTGTCCCTTTGCTGTTTTCTCTTTTCATCATGTTCTATTTTCTGATGTCCAACTATACATTCAACTCTCAATGCATAATGTATGTGCACTATAAGGATGAACTCAATATCCTGCAGAGAGTTGACCTTTTTTGTTGTGGGGGTTTGAGACCTTCTGGTTCCGTACATGCAGTGGGGCCCTGCCTTTCATACAAGACACCTGGGTAACAGACAAGATGAGGTTCTCTGCAGGTCTCAAATGTTAGATGCCCTTTGGAAAACTATTAAAAATGCCAATTCTCTGCTCCTCTCCAAGATTCTGATCCCATATATCTGGAGTGGTACCTTTGAATCTGTGATAGTAATGCTTCTCACATAATTCAGATGTCGGATAACAGATGTTTCTTTGAGTGATGCCCTAAGAAACACCAATTTAGTAAAAGATAGATCTTACTTCCATGCAGAGAAGAATAGGATGAACGCATGGCAGACAATGGAGAATAACCCTCCATCCTACTCTCTGGGTTTTCATCAGTCGGTGTGAGCCTTTCGCCAATGCCCCGTGGCACTGGAGGAAGTGAGTGTGTGCTGACTCACCACATGACTTATGTTGAAAGTGAGTCACTGCTGAGGTGGTGAATGCAAACTATATTTTCATATTGGTATTGATCGACTAACAAGTTTTGTTATATAGGTGATCTTTTAAGTTTTAAAATGTTTTTAAAAATAAAATCCTTTTAAAAAAGAATAAAATATGTATTTGTAATATTTATATACATTAGAGCACAGTAAAATGACTTTTATATTCACTGTCTGGTTAAGAAGAACATAAACAAAGTGGTCATTTTTAATATATACCTGCTACTTGAATCAGTTTCTTGTTCATTACTACCTCTAACACTGTATTACTGATAATTTTTCTGGAAAAATTGTGTTTTTTTAATATCATCTTACTTTGACACTTTTCATAAAATCACATGCAGTTAGGCTCAAGTTTTATTTTATGGTTAATACATTTGAAATTGCTGATACCTGTAATTAATTTTTCTCTGTAGGATAGACTAGTTTTAATTAAGTAAATTGTGAAAATACCTAGTAAAATTGAAAATAAATTTATTAAATTGAATAAATTCTCATTTATTATTTTTTAAATTTAAATATTGTAGTCTAAAAGTATTTATCTTCAAAAGTACTGTCATTTTCCCCTCAGTCAGAATTCATTTATTTGACAGATATTTTTATAAGAAAATAGTCAATTAAGTTGTCCTATATTTCTTTTCTTTTTCACCAAATTTAGCTGCTGTAAAATCATAGGCTACCTCAATTTCATCTTATTCAATGAAAAATATGATTTCATCAAATATAATAGAGGAGCTTCATCTAAACATTCTTCCTCTGAGATGAAATATTGAGTGCAATTACTTACTTAATGTCAAAATTAAATATTGCACTCATCGGTTATAATATTTTGCTCAGTTCTTTCTTAATCTTGTAAAAATGAATTTAAGGTTTTTCTTATTTCAGGGTAAAGCTAGGCTCAAAGCCCGAATAGTTGAAGTTGGCATTTTAATTTCCAATCATTAAATGCTGTGTTAAAAATCTGTAACTGATTTTGAAAACCATGCAAAGAAAATTTAAAGAATCTATTTTAAACATCTTCACTGTCACCTTAGGCTACCTAGAGTGACTTATGAAGCACATGCCAACATTTCTAAAATCACATTAAAGATGAGAAGCAGAGAGAAACCATATGTACTATGCTTAGTCAAATATTTGTTTTATTCCACAACAGTTTTATAATGAGAATCTTGTAGCACTAGGCACCCCTCGTACACACAGACACAATGGTGGGCACTCCAGTGGTTTCACCTGCTTCACAGAGAGGAGGCTACAAGACTCTAACTTGTGACCCCAGTGGGCTTGAGAGGTGTTTTTGTGCCTCTTCACCTTTTAAACACCTGCACGTTAAGAACAAAGATTCCATTTCTCCTGCTTATAATGGCATTCAGGATATTAGACCTGGAATGAACCTTTTATTGCAGTTGAGTTTGAATCCAAGTCCTTTGCTTTAGATGTAATGAGACTCAAGTCCAGAAGGAGAAAATGATTTTCTCAAGATTGTACAGCATCTTAGTGGCAGATCTGTACCACGCTGTGCAGAAAGACTAGCTTCAAGATTCTCTCATGAAGAATAACTATGAGATCTTTTCTAGCAGGTCTCAAATAGACTCCAAATTAGAAAATGGCATCTACAATTTCCTTTGATGAATGATTAAAATACATCATATCAAGCAAATGATTTTTAAAAAAAAGCTGCCCAAATGATTTAATGACCTGGCCCTCTGTTTTCTACCTGGTAAAATGTAAGGGTCCTGACCTACAGTGTGGCAAGACTTATATTTGACATGGATAAGCCATGAGTTAAATTTGGGAAGGGATGAGAAAGACAAAAATATATTTATATGTATAATTAACTCTAATGTTTCTCATTTTCCTTGAGAACACAGTAAATCCCTCTTAACTTTCCTATATCCTCACAACCTAGCCTCAATTAGCATTTCTTCGTTTTATCTCCTATTCTTTCTCATGGGCTTTACCTTAATTAAACCCAAACTACTTCTCATTTTTCCAACCTTGCCATATTCCTTTTACTTTTTGAAACTTTACATGTGACAAACCTTTAATTTATTCATGTTTCTACAGGGAAAATCATGAGCATTCATTGAGCACCATTATGTATAGGATCTTTACCTTATCTTGAACATTTTAATTCTTTAAAAAAAGGCTCAGAGTTTCTATAATCCAACAAGTTTTTAATGTAATTTCTTTATTTTATGTCTAATTTCTCACTTTGTTTCTCATTTTTAATAACTAGGTTTCTGCCTTAATCCCTGAATATAAGTGCACCACTGGGCCCCATATGGTTTCTAGAGGTTTGCACCCAAGGGTGACTGTCACTATCTGCCTTCAGACTCACCACTCTCTGCGTGAGAGCCCTTTCATATCCTGTCATGTTGTAAAGAACATGATATACATTAGTAGCCAAATGACAAAGACTAGACTTCTGGATTTATTAGTTCCTGGTCACATGGTCCGAAGAAAACCGTAACTTCTCTTGAGTACTGGCTGCAGACACTGAATGTTGTATGCAAGAATGCACTATAAGTACTGAAGGGCTCTGCAGAGGGATGGGGAGAATCCTTCATCAGCTTTCCCTTTGGATTCCTTGCAGAAGCTCTCCCTCATCCATCATGCCATTTGGACCTCCACCACCTGCCTGCCCCGCAGGCCTGTCGCCAGGCTCAGCACACAATCCACCAGCCTGGCCTGACTCTATCATAAGCTCTGAGAGTTCCCAGACACAGTGAGAGACCTCACTCGCATTTCAGAGTGTCAGAAAGCCAGCTGAAACTTGTGTGAGAAAAAATGGGAAATGTTATCTCATGTACATGAGGATTCCTGTCAGTAGTCGGGCTTCAAACACCACCATATGCAAGAGCATTAAAGGGTTTAGTTCTTCTCTAACCACCAGTCCTGATGGACTAATGCAGTGGCAGAAGAGAAGCCACTTGCACTGTTAAAAGTGTATATTTCTATATTCAGAATCAACAGAAGGATTATTTTCGAGCTCAAGAGCCCCAGGAAAAGCTATGGAATAGAATCCTGTTTGGAATGGTTTGTGTCAGGCATGCTTTCCTTTGCAGCCAGGGGACAGACCTGCTTCCTGCCCAATCTGGAGTCCTATGCCCCTCCTGGAACTTCAATACAAGGGATAAGCCCATTCCAATGACAGGGTCTAAGAGAGGAGGAGAGGTCACCACTAGGAAATACAGAGTCATGAAAGCAGAATAGAATGAATGTGTCCCCGGGGGGCAGAAATGACAGGGATCCATAACACCGGGTTTGCTTTGTATAGCTGTCACTCATTTCCTACTCATGACAATTCTGTTCAGATATCCCTGATATCACATGCCACGTCATACATCTTATCTGACAGCAGGTTCTGCCCCACTCTTTCTCTGGACCTTATTTCAGGTGTGTCCATCTTCAGAATGCTTTTTGATAGAACTAAAGACAAGAAGAAGAACATCCACTCTAAGTTAGTGACTTGAAAAAGAGAGAGGTGGCTCTGAAGTTATCATAGTCTTCAATTACTAAATAAATGATATTAAAATGAAGACTCTGCAAGTCGATTGATTTTCTAAGTGCTACGCGGGAAGTTTCTGCGAGCTGGCCATTTAAATAACTCAAACAGATGAATATTTCTGAGGACTGGAGCCCTGCAGTTTGCATCTGTCACTGCTTCTGGGTAAAGTTTTTTTTAAGGGGACTGCACACTGTGTGACTTAGAATAAGTCACTTTTATTTTGGGGTCTCCCTTTAATTCAATGCAGAGGGAAGAATTTAGATGTGATTATTGAGTCCACAACAAGAAGGATTAGCACCTTAGTAACTTCCAAACATTGGAAACATGTTAAGAAAAGAATCCCTTGATCTGAGGATTGAAAGATGAGAATGCGTTCATCAGAAGGGCAAAGGAGGGGGCAGGAATCGTGTTCCTGGCAAAAGGTGCATTACAAGTGAATGCATGGACTGTGAAACAGCCTGTACCTGAAAGAAACCCAGGATGTAGGAAAGTCAAGGATGAGACTAAGAGACCCTGGATGCAAAGCCAGTCCTTCACGGTCTTGCATTTTGTCCCTTGACTCTCAGATTCAAATTTGAGGTACTTGGTTCCAGGTTTACATGGGGACAAGGGCATGTTACCTGGAAGAGGAAATGTTCCTGAGATGAGGGACCTCTGTGTTGGCTTTGCAGTTGAAAGGACCACATATGGAATTTTCTGAGTTAGGCTAGCTGAGCATTTGAGTTACTGTCCTCACTGTGAAAAGAATAATCTTTTGTATTCAGTGACTTTAGACTCTTGGGCTCAGGTGATTGTCCATGAGAAGACTGTTTCTTATTTCTCCTGATAATACAAAGAAAATAATAATTAAAAATAAATAAGTAGAGTGGTGCTAAACACAACCCATGACTTAGAAGCAAGCCCAGGTGACCTGCAGTCTAAAGAGGGACCACTTAGCCTACGTATCCACATAAACATCCCTGGACATAAGAACAAAAGCTTGTTGTTGCAAGTGCTGAACGTTGGGACAATTGTTATGCAACATTATTATGTGAATAGCTAACTAAGATGAGTTAGGGTACCTATTGCATTCCTCTCTCTACTCTCTTCTTCTTCATTCCAAAAGGACTAGTGTATTTTAAAGTAAAACTGGGTGTAGTTAAGTAAAACTCAGTAAAAGGACAGTTCCTAAGAAAAAATTCTGTAGTTAATTATTTGCCAATTCACACATGCCCAGATATATTCATTAGTCTGGTATAGAGGGGCACCAGGTACAAGTAGCCACCTAGAAAACAATTCACATTAACAACAATGTCATTAGCAAGAGCACATGCTTGCTCGATGACAATGGTCAGATGAAGAGTAAAAGGGAGTCAAGTGATCTCTGGCCCCTCTCCCTCCAGCTGAGCGGAAGCTGTAACAAAATCACAAGGGCACTGTTATCAGACTCTGGAAGACATTTTTCTTCATGGCAGCAAAGTTTTGTGGTTTATATAAGAGTATATAAAACATGTATTGGAAAATTACATTTTAAAATCTTTATTTTATTCTGTTACAAGTTTCAGTCTTCAGAGCTCCGCTTCCAGATCTTGATTTTGCTGTGCATGTTTGTGTACACACACAAACACAGTTAGTAAAACACACAAACAAACAAACCAAAACCTCAGCAGTGTTTCACAGTTCTAATGTGGCATAAAAGAGCTTTGTCCTTATTTGATACCACTTACTTTTTTCCTTGAATCTGTCAAGGTCCCTTTTGACTGTGGCCTTTTCATGGTTTCCCCCCAGTCAACTGTGGAATGAAAATATTAAATGGAAAATTTCAGAAATGAACAAGCCATGCTTTATATTTTGCATCTTTCTGAATAATGAGATGAAATCTTGTGCTGTTTAGCTCTAACATGCCCAGAATGGGAATCATCACTTTGTCCTGCATCTTCACGTATAGATACCTCATCCTCTTAGTCACTCAGTATCCATCTTGATTGTCAGATCTACTGTCCTGGTACCACAGTGCTTCTGTTCAAATAACCCTTATTTTACTTTGTAATGGCCCAAAGTAGTGATTCTGGAAATTCAAACCTGCCAAAGAGAAGCAGTAAAGCACTTGTTTTAAGTGAAAAGGTGAAAGTTCTTGACTTAATAAGGAAAGAAAAAGTTTGTATGCTGAGCTTGCTAAGATCCAAGGTAAGAACAAATCTTCTGTCTGTGGAATTATAAAGAACAAAATATAAATTGGCGCTGGTTTTACTCTCGTAACTCATACTGCCAAAGCCATGGCTGCAGCGCACAAGTGCTTAGTTAACATGAAAAGGCTTTAAATTTGCTCACAGGAGTCATGTACATGAACAGGAAGCATAGAGAGGTCTAGAGTTGACCCATGAACAATACATGTAGTGAATATGCCCTGTGGATAAGGGAAACTACTCTACCTGAATTATATCTCGATACAGGAATTTTACATAATGACACATATACCTATGTATTTATAATTTTTATTATTTTAAGTGCATAGACTCCAGAGAAGGTGGTTGCATTTGAATCATAGGTCTGTTGATTCCCAGTTGCATAATCTTCAGCTTTAGCACAAATCCTACCTTCTTGATACATCTCATTGATCTCATATATAAAAATATTACATCACAAATTTGTTGCGTGTATTAAGGAGGTTTGACACTGTTTGCAAAGGGTCCCATAGGTAGTAACTTGTGGTAAAGCATTTAGATTAAGGATCAGCTGATGGTTTCTATACAGAGACAGCATTGTGGGGTTTGTGGGCAATATGGCCTACGTCACACCTACTCAACTCTACTGCTATAGAGGGGAAAAAACAAACAAACAAAAAAAAAGAAAAACAGAAGAAATATGTAAATAAATGGGCAATGTTGTGTTCCAATTTAACTTTATTTATAAACATAGGCAGCAGGCTGGATTTAGTCCAAAAACAGTAGCTTGCCCCTGAGTTAGAACATAGTCTAGCATTTGATCAACACTGAACATCTGTTCGTTCTTACTTGCTATGTGCTAGGAAGTCCAGACATAATCCCTGTTGTCATGGAGTCTGGACTTTTTCCACCCAGAATCAAATTATAAAAGTCCCTTTCACTGCTTTGGTAAAATATTGGGCAGTGATTCAAGCCCAGATAAATACTCGGCACTGGACTAGATGCGTGGAATGGGGATTTGGTCACAGGAATGTGTCCTAAATCAAATGGCTGGAGCCAGTGCCAGGGGCCAGAGCAGGAATGGCATCACTTTGGCAGGAAATCTCCTTGATGAATAATCTACTGCTCCTGAAAGACTCCCAATTTCTGGATTTGGTCTCACTGTGAAACAAAGCTGAAATGATGGATTAGAGTGAAGTGGAACCTGTTCTACGCCGAAGCCAGGCAGTGGGTCCTGCTTTCCCCAAGGAAACTCAGAATCTGCAATACATTCATGGATGAAGTCATGTTTCTATCTACTTCTTCGGAACAAAAATCCTAAAACTTTTAACCCAAAATCTTAATGTCTCAAGAATATTGCCTCTGATGACATGAATTTTTTAGTTTAAAATCTTCTGAAAATAAAAATTGCATGCCACTCATAGCAGCAATGAGTTTACAAAACTCTCTACTTCTTTCTAGGCAGTCATACAATATTTTTTAAAATCGTAGCCTGAAATCTTTGCTGGTCTACCATCCTCCCAGGGGCACATGGGGGATTTCAGACCACGTCACTGCAGGGAAGAACCTCGGGCTTCTCCCTTCAGCTGTTGTCCTTTGCCACCCTACTGCTGTCACTCTCCTCCAACACCCTCAGTCCTGGGATACCTGCTGGCATGTTTTACTAGTGATGTTGTTCCATAGCATTGAGCATGCACTTGTGCACATGGTGAGCTTTCCACACATGTATTTGCTGAAAGAATTAATGACCTGGACTCGGTGACAGGGGAGCTGCTTCTACTCCCCATGTCCAGCAAGCACACTGTAGGGATTCAGAAAAGGAAGCTTAAAGAAACATTCCTTTAACCTCGATGTTTAATCTGTAAAATAAGATAGTTGTATTAAAATCCATCTACACTCTTTTTTAGTTCAAAATTCAATGATTTGAATACAAAAGACCATGTTATTCACGCATGTACATGCTGAAGGATGATCACCTTACATTCCCACAGAGCTCTGTAAGAGTGGACTCTTTGAAAAAAAAAAAAAGAAAGAAAAAACAAGAAAAAGGTACAGACCAGGGAGATGACACAAGCTGAAAAAGATCTAATGTTGCTTGTGAGGGTCAGGCATCGGTGTCACAGTATTTTAGTTCCAGTAGGATCTTGCTTCCTCTCAAGATTATTTGGAAATTTCATAATCCTGGTCCTGGATTGCCTAGAGTATATAATGACCATCTAAAGCACATAAGATGTTATGTGCTAATGTTTGTGTCCCTGCAAAACCCATCCTTTGAAGCCCTAACCACAATGTGGCAACATTTAGAGGTAGGACCTTAGGTAGGCAATTAGGCTTACATTAGGTCATGAGGGTGCGATCCTCGTTATTGAATTAGTGGCCTTATAAGAACAGTAAGAACTTTCTCCCTGCGTCTGTATCTCTGTCTCTCCATCTTTCTGCCTGCCCATCTGTCTCTCTCTGCACATACACACACCAAGGAAAGGTGACATGAACACACAGGAAGAGGGCAGTCACCTGAACCATGTTGGCATCCTGACCTGCAGGACTGTGAGAAATAAATGTCTCTTGTTTAAAGCACTCAGTGGAGCTATTTTGTTATAGCAGTGCAAGCTAACTAAGACAGATACATTTTGAAAAGAAAAATAAGGCTGACCCAGTCTAAGGTTTATATGGTGAATTTGCCAAACACATAAAGCCTGGGTCTATCATCAAAGAACACAGGACTTGAGTCACAGCTGAGTGTGAAATCCTGACTAGGTTATAAAAAAGTAATCAGCAGGCAATCATACATGTGCTTTTAAGTGAAGCCACCTGTTTGCTCAGGCTGCCATAAAATAACACTGACTCAGTGGTTTAAACAACAGAAATTTATTTTCTCATAGTTCTAGAAGCCTTGAAATTCAAATTCAAGGTGCCAATCGATTTGGTTCCTAGTGAGAGCTCTCTTCCTGGCTTGCAGCCCTCAGCCTTCTCTCTGTCTTCTCATAATGGAGAGTGAGCTCTGGTGTCTCCTTCTCTTCATACAAGGCACTGGCCCTGTGGGATTAGCATTCCACCCTTGTGACGCTGTTTAACCTTTCTCACTTCCTCCCAGGTTCTGTCTCCTCCTGGCCACATCAGGGGTTAGAGCTTCAAGATATCAGCTTTGGGGGAACACAGTTCAGTCCACAGCACCTCCTTACCTCTTCATAATTATAAAGGAATTACTTCTCAGAGAAAATGCAAACCTATCGGGAGGCTCTGCTATCTTCAAGTCCATCGTTGCAGAGCACCATTCCCTCTCAGCCTATTATCTTCTTTGTACTGTGATGCTCATGCTTCTTGAAGTGCAAAATCAGTGGAACAGTGCTGGCTGCTCTGATGACATGCCCTTCTGGCCTATCTATGTCCCTGCTGTGTTCTGGAATCACCAGTGCAGGCAGGGCCACCAGGGCCCAAAGATCATCCTTGTGCAAATGAGAGAAAGACCAAAGCAAAACAAACCATGCCTTTCCTCTGAGGAGGCAGCTCCATGGTGGGTCCATGGCTGGCTTGGCAAGCAGGTTGTAGGCTGAATTTCATCCCTCATTTATGCTCTTCCAGATGTCCTTAGTGTTGGAAAAACTTGTGCCAACTGCATGCAGCACCACTGGATATGGGTATTTCATTCCAGCTCCATCTGATCTTGTCCAAGAAACCTCCCTCAGCTCCAAAAGGTGGGAGCAGGTGAGAACTCACGCTGTCCCACCACACCACAACTATGCACCATATGTCCTGTGCTGCTAGGGGTGCTATGTAACTATTGTTCAACTGAATGGGTTTCCTCATCACAGCAGTTCTGTTCCTAGAGGTCATTATCTCTCCTGCCTTTCCCCAAACACATTTACACACACACATAAATGAATATCTGTAACTACCCACACACCAAAATGCAATTACAGTACACACACACACTCATATAAACTCACACCCAAACTTGTTCTGTTTTACCCGTCCTCAACACTGTGTTTGATATCAAATACTCACTCTGATGCACAGGACTGAAGTTTACTGTTTTTCTAATAAAGTCCGAATTTGGTGGTTTTATTTTCTTATGTACCTTCAATATCAAGACACAACTCCTGTGTAGAAATTCACTCCTGAACTCAGAGTTCTCCAAACACCTTCTCCCTCAGTGCATCCAACCCCTGAGCAGCAGCAGCATCCCTCATCTCCTATCACTCCAACGAGGGAGAGTAATGCCCAGTGAATGGAAAGGTGATTTTCATGGAATGATGACCAGACACTGTAATTGCTAACATTTATTACCTTATAGGATCTTTAAATGACCAAACAAGGCAGCATTATTAACCCATGGTTACCAATCAGAAAATGAGGCTCCAGAAGTTTGTGTTCCTTGTGGCAGGTCAAAGGACTAGAAAGTTTTGAGGATTGGGGGCTCAACAAATTGTTTTTCTTTAACACTTATGTTCTTTCACCAACACTAATCTCATGTTTAAGGAGCTCTTAACAGAGCTCCGTGTAGTCAAGTAAGTTGGTGTAGGTTATACACAGTTGTTTTATTTTGCTGTATAACAAACAAGCAGGAGAGTTTAAAATTTATAGTAACAATTAAAATTAATATTACATCTACCTCTACCAATTTCTTAACCTATCACTAAGAAGAACAGATAATGTTTTACTGATTGCATATCTGATGTATCATAATCGTAGTAAACTCAAAGCTCCTTCTTTCCTCTTTTTCTCACTTCCACATTCTCTGGACCCTTCTCAATGCCATCCAACCATTGTAAAACTATATGCTGTATTCCAGCTTCTCTCTAGCAAGTCTCTGTACAAAGTCATAAGCACACAACACTAAGGTAAAGATGAAATGATAGTTTATTTTATTCCATTCATGTATGTTAGCAATTGCTATAAATGTTGAATTAGATGAGGTGTGGGGAAAAACAAACATTTACAAAAAGAAGTTGTATAAGAAGAAGAAACAATGAACATTTTTAATTAAAGCTGATTGTTACGGAGTAAGTATCTGTCTCTTGCTCCGAAGTCATGAGTTGAAATGCTAATCCCCAAGAAGATGGCATTAGGAGATGGGCTCTTGGATGGCGTTTAGCTTGAGAGCATAGAGGTCTCATGGATGGAATTAGTTCCCTGAACAAAGAGACCCCAGAGAGCCCTCTCATCCCTTTTGCCAAATGAGAACACAGCAAGACTGCTTGCCTATGAACTAGAAAGTGGGCTCTCTCACTAGATTCCAAATCTACTGGTGCCTTGATCTTAAACTTTCCAGTCTCCAGAACTGTCAGAAATGTTAGTTGTTAAAGCCATCAGTCTTTGATATTCTTGTTGTAGCAGCCCAAACAGACTGAGACAATGGCCCAGGACTGGAAAGTTGAAAAGGAAAAAAGGAAGTGACAAACAAGAAACATTCTTACTGAATGTTGAATTTAATGTGTGTTTGAATCCTTGTGCTGAGTGGACATGTTTTGAAACAATTGTATCAAGAGACTGAGACACTTTTGGGACCATTTTCTTAATTGTCAATCTGACCCTGAAAAAATATCTCCTTTTGATTCTATCTTTGAGAGTCATAGAGAATAACCATTTAATTCTTTTCACATAGAGCTAATTATTCATATACAATGACAACAACACATTCACATGAATGATCATCTACATTTCAGAACTGACATAAGTTAGAACATCATCTTCATTCATGAATCCCTAGTCAGGGAAGGGAAAAAAAAGACCTACAGATGTTTTCTTTCCCATTAACTATATGTTTGGTGAATTCATTCCCCAACGTGCTTCCCCACACTTCATGTACTGAAACCATGCTGCACGATGAACTTGCCATTCTCTGTGCACTCTCTGTCCTCTCCAGCTTTTGCACCATAAATATGACAGTGCCCTTAGCCTGCGGTGCCCTCCTCAGCATCCCTGGACATCAAAGTTCTATTTATTTTTAAAAGCTTACTTAAAATAACATCCAACAGGCAATAAGACATGAAGGCATAGACTTTGGGGTCAGACAGGGTTTAAGTTTGCCACTTATCAGACCAGGAAATGTTGAGCAAATTATTTATCTGCTCTAAATGTCTAAGCCCATGGCGCAGGTTGCTGCTCATTCCTTTCCTCTATGTAAACTCTTCCTTTAGGTCATCTTGCACTGGCCCCTGGCTTCAGATGGTGTTAATAGGGTGAAAACCCACATTTGTATCTACATGACAAACATCTTGACTTTCACACATTTATACCCCACTGCCTACTAGCGACTTTTAGTTTTACATTTCAAACAATATGTCCAAATGGAATAATTAATATCAACAGTGCTATTTTTTAAAAAAGCAAAGTAAATAAAATCCTGTATGTCCACAGTTTTCTTTTATCAGTAAATGAGACTTACATGAATCCAGTTGTTTAAGCAGAAAATCCACAATTTGTCCCCTTTCCACTTCCTCTCAGATCCAATCTAACACAAACCCTATTTCTGACGACTGCCACATCTCATCTCCATCTCTGATCCCACCGCCCCAGTCCTGGGTGAGCTCTCTCTTCTGGGCCAACCTCCTTGCATCCTAACTGGTTTCCCTGCCTCCACCTTTGCCCTCTAGTGTCCATTTTCCTCAGAATAACAGCCTAAATGAATTTTGAAAAAGAACTAAATATCCACTCTGTTTTATTCCTTTAAATGGCTCCCCATCATTGGAATAAGATCTAAAGTTTCTGTCATCACCCACCAAGTTGTGCAGAATCTTGCCCCCACCCTCCACCAGTCTGAACTCACCCTCCATCACACTCCTCCTTGCTCACTGCTTCAGCTGATTTTGTTCCTGCAGTTCCATCTTTTTTTTCTAGGTCTTTGCTCCCATGACTTCACCTGGAGTGCTCATCCACAGAAGCTTCTTCAGCTGGCTTATTTTCAGCCTTTGGTATTTAATACACATCACAGGTATCTGTTCCTTATGCATTTAATTGCTTATGATCTGTTTGCACACCTGGGATAATCATAGATTCAGAATAGGGGCTTTGCTTGTTCTCTTCCCAGATATGTTCCAAGTGTCAAGTATAGTGCCTGCCAAACAGTGGAGCCCGATAGATCCCAGTTAAGTATTTGCACTTGAGTGAATGCATGAACTTCAGTTTTGTCCTTGCTAATAAGGATAACGCCAGTCTCTTCCTCAAGATGCATCGTAAGCTAAGCGAGATAGTGTTGCGTATTTAATGTTTATATTGTCTTTTATTTCCCTTTTCAGTGTTTGACATCATTTCTGGGACAACGTGAGGGCTCAGTATAATGTGGATATGTTTTTTAAAACTTAGACAAGAATTGTGCTCTGTTTCAAAAATTAGACTCTGTGTCTGAACGTGAAATTTGAAGTCCAAGTATTTGTAGAATTTTTACAATATGTAAAAGGTTTCTAATTTTAGCTATTTTTCAAATGGTGTCATTTTGTTGGCTTTAATTTCAAAAACCAAAGCTTGCAATACGCAGAGAAGAAACTCAATTACACATAGCCCCTAGTGCAAATATTTAATTCCATTCACATCACTCTGCCATTAATAGGGCAATCACCCAGAAATGAGGGATTGAGCTCCAGCACATGGAATAATAATTGTAAAATAATGAGAAAAAGATACAAGAATATTAGAGTTTTTAAATCTGTTTCACATCCACTAGTTACAGTTCATTTTAAAAAATGTCTCCCCTCTTCTAGGATCAACAATTCTTAAAAACAAACAAGATAAGCTACACACTGTTCTCTTATATGTATAAACAATTAATGGTTCATAAAATTAAGGGTCCTGAATAAATGAATAAATAACATTGAAAAGCATGAGGTAATTTAGTACATGGTATTAAGTACTCATTCTTTATAATTATCCACATAATTAAAATAATTTAACAATGACAGTAATCCTCAACTTCCACATAATATTTTGATGTTTTTAACCACATTAATTATATCAAAGCGATAATCTCATTTCATACAGTGCAGTAGACAGAACTGTTACTCCATAATATTCTAAACAGACAGAACACGAGGCCTACCTAAGGAGAGAAAAGTAAACACCCATGACATGTGGGTTGTTCTGTATTAAATTTTTGCAATTTAATCTTCCTTAGCACACATTTGGGTAAGTCCCATTTAGCCCCTCTCTGTCCATATGAGACCCGGTGGAATGTCGGAGGTAATGAGTACAGAACCACATGGTGTTGGTGGACCCGGCATTTTCTGTTCCAAGTCTCGTACAATCCTCCCCAGCGCCTGGCATCTTGCAGACTCCTACCCTGCAAGCAGGATGTTAGATGTATTTTGACAAGATGTAATATGTAGACAAGAAACATTAAAGCTCAGAGAGGCTGGTCTCTTGCTTGATAACACACAGCGGGCAAAGAAAAGGAGTCAACAGATTAAGATCTTAATCTGGGGTCCAGACCCTATGTTTTGGTATGAGCTCTGGTTACAAGGGTTAGAATAAGAGCAAAGTTTTCAAACAGGACTGCCCAAGCTTAACTCCCTTTCTACAACGTGTGAGTTCAGGCTAGTCCCTGAATCCTTGAGTGTATTTCCTTACCTGCAAAAATAAAGAAAATAACAATTTTCATCTTAAGGGTCACTGACAGGATTAAATGTAACAATGTGTATATAGCATGGTGCCTGCCAATGAATAGTGTTCAATACTTGTGAGTAGCTATTACACCATGAGTCAAAGTCCCTGCTTCCTTATTAAGCTTTCTGGGTCACAGGGTAAGGGTATGACCTCAGTGAAGTACCGTCTGGTTTCATGCCTAGCATTGTAACTGTGGGGAATTACTGTAACCATGGGGAATTGCAACCCACATCACCATTTTTTGTCATTGTTTCCATAAGTACTGATTCTGACTATGTAACTTGTAGATAAATAGCATGTTTGTATAAGAATCCTAGGAACTAACTTCAAAAGATACAGACTCCAACCTTCCGTCATCCAGCTCTGGGAGATTGGTTGATCTCCAACCATGAAACCAGAATGAGAATCACCTGGATGATGCACGTTGGACCATCACTTGACCAGTTTCAAGATCTTCATCAAAATGGGCTGTCCTTGTCTTCCCATAGAGAACTTTCCAACCCCCTCTCCTTGATCTCTTTGTTCTGCTTTCCCTCTCCCTCCCTATTAAAACCCTTGCCTGCACTAAGATCTTAAGATGGTATCAATTCGTCCTACTTTTCTCCTCTGACATAGAACTGTTCTTGGGTCACAGGGGACACTGCAAGAAGCCATAGAAGTAGTTCTCTGAGTCCACACAAAAGGTGCTGGGACACTCTCAGCAGCCCTGGAGACACCACAAGAGACACAGACAGGAGTGAAGCTGGGGAACTGAGTCAGCACGGGGGAGGACGAAGCAGGCCAGGGTGAGATGCCCCCGAGTGGCAGCTCCTGGTGCCATCCACTGCCACGTGAGAAAGATGGGTGGCTTGGGTGCTTTTCCCCTAACAGCTGTGCGTTATTCTGAACTTTTGCTGCAGCCGGTCTGTGAAGAAAAGACAAGGAAGGCTGCCCTGCCTGTTGTCCACAAACAATCTTCTCTCTGACCACAGGGACAAAAGGAGCACATGGGCAATCTGGGGAGGGAAGGGGGAATGAGAGACGGGCCTAGACTTAGTCTTCTCTGGCTCTTGACTTCCTGTCTCTGTCTCAGTCGAGATCTCAATCCAAATGACCCTGATCTCATGTGCCCTGCACTGGCTCCCACTCTGTGTCCCAGTGGCCAGGCTTGCAGCTTCCACTGCAACTAGTGGCCTTTAACAAAGCACAGATCAGATGAGGCCACTACCTTGACCTTCTGTGTTTAAAACCCTTCTCTGGAACCCTATCAATTACAGGATGAACCCCCACACGTACAGGAGAGGAGGCCTCGATGAATAGAGGAGGGGCAGTCATAGCCTGAGGCTGAGAGTGAGGTGAGGCCCTGTTCCTTGCTTCTCCACGCCCTCTGAACCCATGCCTCTGCCTCCCGACAGACAAACTCAGCCAGGACACTCAAGGCCAGACCCCTCTGATCTACAGCAGACCAGGAGGAGGACAGGACTGCATTTGAGGGGACAGAGGCCCAGGATCAGCAAAGCTTTTTTATAAATGCTTATTTTACTCATTGTTTTATATTTAACACCAGTCTCTTCAACTTAATGATGCTGGCCATGGTTAATGCCTGTACGTGCTCTGTAATCCCATCTGTACAAAGCAGTTGTTGAATAAAAAGTGTTGAGGAGATCTGTCCATTCATTCGCTAGGTAGTATGCATTGGCACACAGTACACAAAACTGAACAAGCCCCTGCTTTCATGGGCCACACAGGTTAGCGGAGGGTGAGAGACAAGGGACAAACAAGTACGAAATAAGCAGCAAGTCAGATGGTAAAAAGTACTATGAAGAAAAGTAAGAAAGGAAAGGGCAAAGGGCACCCTGGGTGCAGGCAGCTGTGGGAACCTTGGTGGAGAGGGAATTGCAGGCAGAAGTGGGTTAACACTTGGAAGGCAAGGAGCAAGGGGCTTGCAACAGAGAAAATGAGGGAGCAGTTCCAGAGCTCAGGGGAGTGGTTTCAGGGAGGAGATGCAAGCACATTGCCTAGGGCCTGGCCACCACTTTCCCTTTCAATGTCAAGGGAAGGCATTGAATTCATGAATAATGCAAATGAACGAATAAATGCCAGGGTGGTGCCATCCCTGAAAGTTTAGGACAGCCCAGCCCAGCCCAACTCCCTCATCCATTAACTTCGGGTTGGTGGAGCCCCCCGAAAGGTATGCTTGAGTCCCCAGAACATCTAACAACCTCTGCCAAGAGGGCAAATGGGAAATAGAGTCTGCTGATAATCCAGAGCCAGAAAAGCAAAGAGCGGAGGGAACTAAAACACGTACCATATGCCAGGCAGTCTTCTAGCTACTGATTTTTAAACTTCAGGACAGCACTGGAAGCAATATACTATCTTCAAATTTCCTATTAGGATATCGAGGCTCAACAGGTTTGTGTGACTGGTGTGGCAGACCTCAGAACTACTGATTAACGATTATTTTTTGTGCTGCACACTATGTTGGACACTGCAATAGATTTTACTGCATCTTGACAACACCCTTTGGAACAGGTAGATGAAGCAACCAGGGAAAAATATTAAAAACAGAATTGTATAAAAGAAGTAAAACGTAAATAAAAATTGTAAGTGAAAGAGAAGCAAACTGTATTAATAGCGTTTGAAGATGACCCATTTATTCACCGACAGTAATAATACCTCTTTGGAGAAGAACATTCGGGGCACCCGTATACACCACCCAATGATACCTGCTGGTGTTCTTGTCATCATTACTAAATACTGACTGTATGCCATGCATTTATGTGGTAGATTGTTAATCTGAAGATTTTTTTTCAAAGTTAAACATTATTATGTTCATTTTACATATGAGGAAATGTAAACACTGGCAAGTTAGATAGATTTCCAGGCTCACACAGGTAGTAAAGAAATACTGGAATTTTGAGCCAGTGTCCAGAGGTACTCTTAAACCCTGCCCAAATCACATCCCAGGGGTGAGAAGACAGAAGAGGCAGAGAGTAAGGTCAGACAATGGGGGATATTTCTCAGGGGCTTCTACCTTGCTCAGCCATTCAATTCTCAGTGAGCTCATTGTTGGTAAGAGACTGACAGCCTCATCTTCATTATCCATAATCCTAGGGGAAATGCAGCTTTACAGGCAAGGGGAAATGCAGCTTTATCACATTTTAATGTGTAGAGGTTTAATTATTGTTAATTTTCCTTTTTGCTATAATGTACAAATGTTCCAGAAAGAATGATCATGCATTTATTTTACTTTCCCAGGGCTTTCCTGTTCCCTGGCATTGATACCCCTGGGTTATGGTGTCCTTAGTGTGGGCTTTAATCCCCTCACATATTAAAAGGGAACAGCAGTGTCTTCAGGGTTATTATAGGATCATACAAGACAAAATATTTAAGAGTGTCTATTTAATACTGGGTGCTGGTCTAAGCACTTGATAATCTTTAGTTCATTGATTTACGGAACAACCCTCTGCAACAGGAGTAAAGCAAGGTTAAGTAAATTCTCTAGAGACAAATAGAGCAAATCCAGAGCTGATATTTAATACCCACAGTCTGACTCTGATGCCCCCGCTCTGTCACTGCTTGGCAATGCCACCTCCGCATCCACAAAAACAACCCGGATGAAGGAGCAGCGGGCCGGAGCCGCAACATGAGAGGCAGCACTTGTGACCATGATGCTTCTCTTGACATGTCCAAGACTTTGCCCAGTGACTTTTGGAAAGTAGTTGTGGGTGAAGTCTGCCACTTGCTCTTGGACATTTTAAATCATTTGCCCTTCCTGAGCATTGTTATTTTATATTTAATAAAATCATTCTTAACTGAAAGATAGAGTTACTATATTTCCAGTGACAACACCAGGATTGCTGGTAATTAAATGATGTATTTGTGAGTCTGCATGTTTTGGGAAAACATTAATTCAATAATAAGCATCAGTTATTTCTTGAATATACTTGTAACTTCTACTTGTCCTTTCAATATTATAAAGCCCAGATCGAGTCATGACAACCCCTTCTCCAAAGCTTTCAGTTTGCTGTAGAATCACTAAAAGCTCTCCCATCTGCCACAAGAGGACACAAGGGGAAGAAATCTGAGACATGGAAGGGGACCTCATCCAACCATGTGGGCACCCTGATCTCAGGCTTCCACGCTCCAGAACAGTGTGAGGTACAGAAGTGTTTGCTGTTTATAAGTTACTGAGTTTCTGGTATTTTGATACATGTCCCCTCACTTGTAAAATGAGTATCTACGTGTTGGGTTTTTATGAAGATTAAATAAGATTATCTATAGAACAGACTCAGAATATTGTTTCATGCATAGTAAACCCTTAATATGTATTTATAACAACAACAACAGTGACACACAATCTTTGAGACCCAGCGCAGTCTCAGTGAGCCATTGCATAGTGACCGTCCCACATGCTCGCTCCTTCTCACGGCGTCCCGTCAAACTTCCTCCAGGACACTTTTCTGCCACTGAGGATCCCTTATTAATATTATAGATATATTCATAGTAAATCACTCAGTCAATGACTCAGCAATAGTTATTTATGAAGCACCTGCTATGTGGCTCTGTGGCTGATGCTTTGGGTGATGAGGAGACAGTAGATTGTAAGAGGAAAAAAATCCTTGCCTATGACTTGAAATGTGTACTATGGGAAGGGCTCAAAAAAGAAAAAAAACATGGCTGATTTCCAAACAATGAGAAGCAGTCAGCTATAGGGAAATCAGTGAGAAAAACACACAATATAGAGAGACAATAAGCACAAATATTCTGAGTCAAGAACTAGCTCGGAATAGTTAAGAGATAAGAGAAGTGTCTAGTGTAGTGGAATGGGGTGAGGAAGGTGGAGATTGGTAGCAGGTAGGCGAGGACAGACAGAAAGAGGCATTTCTGAGCATGCTGACAATTTGGATTTTACTCCAATGGGAAGCCAGTGAAGGGCTTTATGTGAGTGAGGAAAATGATTAGACTTACAATGCAATCAAATTACTGCGGTACTGGGTGCCCAATGGCTAAGGAAATCTGGGAGAGCATGAGCACACTATTGCAATGTTTCAGATGAGGGATCACTACGGCGTATCCTAAGGTTTAAATACCAAATTTGACAAAGACATGTTTTCTATTTCTTCTACCAGATTGTAGTGCAATATTTGTTATTCTTCTATTTGTCCCCGAGGCAACTAGCATGCAGCTCTGCACATACTAGGTGTGAATTCTTTCTTATATTCAGTAAATAAGGAAGTGCACGCAGTGGAAATTAAAACTGAAAAATACAGGTGAAAACAAGTAAGACACCTGCTCTATCTCAAGATCAAAATATTCGGGAGACAGAAGGAAAAACAAGCCACTCAGTAACTTTTAACAGCTTCTATTTTTATCATTGCAAAGAAATTTATGCACATCAAACATAAAATATGCTTGTCAGCAAATCTATCACATTTTCAACTTTTTCACAGAGCAGCTGATGTGTAAAGCAGTTGGTCGTGTGCCACGAAAACTTTTAAATGACTGACTTTTGGCAAAGGCTGGGAAAATAATCGCATGAACCCTGCTGTCTTCCAAAGATCAAGTCTGCTTCATGCCAGCTTGGAGAGAAAATTAAATATATAGCCAGAGATTCGATATTCTCTAGGAAGTCTAAATTTAGGCGGAAAATATCCTGGGGTGAAGATACAAAAAAAAAATCCACATTTCAACTCATTACATTTTCCCCCAAAGGGCTCCTCCACCTTTGGTGTTCCTTATTGCACAGTGGTCAAAAACACAGAGTGGGCGTTAGAGGCTTAAGTGCTTCTTACTATCTATTTAACCTTGGAGGAGTTAATTGGCTTCTCCGAGCTTCAGGTTCACAATACGTAAAACTATAAAATATTTATCGTCAAGGTAATAGCTAATACTTGTTTAGCGTAGACTCTGTTCCAGATGTCATCCTCACATTGATACATTCCACATATTAACCCTTTCATAGATACCACAATCTTAGGAGGCAGTGCTATAATTATGCTTAATATCAACAAATTGAAATTCCTGGTACTGAGCCAAGGGGAGTTTGCATCACTTGTCCAAGGCATCCCATCTAGTTGGCAGTAAAGTTGAGATTCAAAGCCATGATTTACGGCTTGATATCCTAACATTTTCTCTGCTGATTAACTACTGCCTTCGGCCATTGTGATGCACTACTACAGAAGGATAGAGATCACAGGGGTCTTGTGAAGATTCAGTGGGATGGTACATGCAGACTCATCTAAAAACTAGTAACTATGAGCCCTGGCTGGTGTAGCTCAGTGGATTGAGCATGGGCTGTGAACCAAAGTGTCGCTGGTTCCATTCCTAGTCAGGGAACATGCCGGGGTTGTGGGCCAGGTCCCCAGTAGCGGGTACATGAGAGACAACCACACATTGATATTTCTTTCCCTATCTTTCTCCTTCCCTTCTCCACTTATTAAAAATAAAGAAATATTTAAAATTCACCCGTGAAACTGTCAGGTCCAGGGCTTTTGTGTATCAGGAGTGTTTTTATTACTCCTTCAATTTCATCAGCTATTATTGGTCTGTTCAGGCTTTCTGCTTCTTCATTCAGTTTTGGAAGATATATGTTTCTAGACATTTGTTCATTTCACCTAGGTTTTCGAATTTCTTTGCACATCATTCTTCATAGTGATTTCTCACAGTCCTTTGTATGTCTGTGGTAACAGTTATAATTTCTCCTCTTTCATTTCTGATTGTGTTTATTTGGGTCCTCTCTTTTTTTCTTGATGAGCCTGCTTAAAGGCTTGTCAATTTTGTTTATCTTTTCAAAGAACCAGCTCCTGGATTTATTGATCATCAGAATTGTGCTTTTAGTCTCTGTGTCATTTAATTCTGCTCTGGTTTTGGTTATTTCCTTCCTTCTACTTGCTCTGGGCTATCTTTGCTACTGTTCCTCCAGTTCTTGTAGGTGTAGGGTTAGGTTTTTTATTTGAAATGTTTCTATCTTTTTTAGGTGGGGATGGCTGGGGTGGGGGGGAGTGATGAGGAATAAATGCAGACAACTGAACAACAATAAAATAATTTAAATAAACAAATAGATAAAATCTTAAAAATAAAGTTAATTAAAAAGACTAATAACTATTAGTTTTTAATACATCAAAAAAGAATAAATGACATCTATATCACCAGACAAAGCAAAACCTAGGTGTTTGTATGTTTTTAACAACTATTTATTGAACAAAATATATGTCAGGCATTGTTTTAGATGCTTCGCTATGTCAGTGAACAGAACATATCAAGATGCCTGCCCTTAAATGACTGACATTTTAGTGAGGAAAGGAGAACTGCACAGTAAATAGTAATTATAACAAATAAGTAAATTATATGTGTGTTAGGATGTAATAACAAAAGCTACAGGAAAAAAACAAACAGATAAACAAAAAAGAAAATAAATAAGGGCAACCTTGAATGCCAGGCTGGTGGGGATAAGATAAAGTAATTGAGGTCAATCCCATTCCATGGGAGCGATCTGAGCAGAGACTGGTGGAAGTAAGGGAAGTAGACATTTAGACACCTGTGGGAAGAGTATTCCAGCAGAAGGATCAACCAGGACCACGGCTCTAAGCAGGGGTGTCAGAAGACAAGAAAACAAGCTGAGATGTCTGAAATGGAGGGAGCCAAGGGGAACAGTAGCCAGCCCACAAAGCAGACGAGGTAATAGGGAGCCAGTTGTGCAGATATTAGGCACGCTGGCTGTTATTTTTAGTAAAATGGGAAGCCACTGCGAACTTTTGAGCAAAAACATAATCTGATTTAAAGTTTCGTCACTCTGGCTGCTGTGTTGAGAACGGACAGTAGGGGCAGGAGGGAGAACCTGAGGTCCATAAAAGCGATGTTTACAGGAATCCACTGAGCTGCTCAGGGCAGTGAGCAGCGGAGGAGGTGCACAGAGGCGGGATTCTGGATGTGTTTAGAATGTCGCGCCAAAGGAGTTCCTGCAAAGTTGAATACTGGATGAGAAACGGAAGTCAGTGTTGACACTCAGGCCTTTTGTCTGAACGCCTGGAAGTAAGGAATTGTCATCATGAGAGACCAGCCAGATGATGAGTGGAGTAAATCTGAGGGAATCCTCAGTCTTTCGTTCCACATCATGTCTAACAAGTCACGATCCATAGTAAGAAAACTAACGATACAGTAACAACTAAAGTAACAAAAGCATCTAACATTCACTAAATGTGCATTATGTTCCTTTACTTTCTTTCTTTTTCTTTTTCTTTTTTTTTTTTTTTTTTTTTTTTGGACTAAGCACTTTACTTGAATGACCTTAGTCAATGCCTGTAATAAATCACATAGTTTTATTATCTACATGTTTACAGACAAAGAAACCAAGGCCAGTAAGATAAAGTGACTTACTCAAGGTGACACACAGATATTTTATAACAAAGATGGGATACAACACTCAACATTTCAATTTCAAAGTCTGAAATCTTGACAACCCTGATAAATAAACAGGAATATAAGATTCTCTTACATGCCTCCACATTCCTTCCGGTTTTGTTTAGGTTTGTACCTCTCCCTCATCCTTTGGCACAGGGACTGTGATAGCCTCACATCCGCCATCCCTGACTCTGGCGCCACCATTCTGCATAGAACCAGGGCAGAAAGCTTTATGAAATTTTTCAAATTAATTACACCACTTCTTTGCCTAAATCCTTTAATCCTTTCACATTATCTATGGAATAAAATGAAACTACATTACCCATTTACTCAGACTGCGACTGACACAGTTGGTTGCTTGTGTAACAATCAATTGATCTCAGCCTTGCACACAGTACCCTTGTTTGGGCGAAGTGTCCAGGCCTGAGCTAAGCTCAGTCAGTCACTGGCAGGGGTGGGAGCGGCATCCACAGGTGCCTGCGACTTGTACAGACCTGCTCCTGCAAATGAAGCAGGAGCAGGATGGTCAGATGAAATACATGGTGCTCAATGAAATCCTAATTTCAGATTAATATCCTGTTTAACTATTGTTTTAGTGTGTGTTCCAGATATGATTCTAAACATTATTTATTGCTTATCTAAAATTAATATTTAAGTGAGCATTTTTCCTATTTTCTAAATCATAAACAAAAGAAATCTACTGGTTGCTTATAGAAATACTTTATCTTTCTTACCAGAATAAAAAGGACAGTTTAAAGAATGTCCTCTGCTCTCACTCTCTCCCTCTGCATATGGGACACAGTTTGGGGCCTTCTGATGGTGCTTGTTGCTATGGCAGCCATCCTGCAATAAGAATAATGTCAGATATTTGAATCCAGTGCCCTAATGTCTTTGAGCTATTGAACCAGATCTGGAGCTGCTTACTTCCAGACGCTAGTTAGAAGACTGCATCACTGAAGGCCTCATTAGATTAACTGCCTATTACATGTTACTGATGACATCTTACATGACGAAGGCATTTTGTGATGTAGTTTCTGTTTATCCTTAGCCCCACTTCTGCCATTACCAACTACAGGAGTGTCCTTTCTAGTCCTTTACAGTTATTTGTACTCCCTGGACATGTCATGGACTTTCACAGAGGACAAAATGCGCTTTCCTCCAATAACATATATTTTGATCCCTCTAATTACCTGCCACATGTCACATATTCTTTAAAGTTATGGTCAAAGGGTACCTTTGTACGGTGTGTTTATTTTTTCACTAACCCCATAACTCGTTGAACACAAATTTAGTGAACATGCACAATAGTTTAATCTCTGCATCAAGTGCTAAGAATAACACTGCTCTTGCCCTCCATAAACTCACAGGCTGGTAGTCTGGTAGATTATCCACACTTGAAATAAATAATTCTGTCATGAATTATTTATATATGGAATGAGAGAAAAAATCAGAGTGAACTAAATTTAGAAGAGATTGGAGGCAGGGTCAAATAAAGTTTCTTTGAAGAATGTGTATTCATGCTTATACTTTAAGGGAGATCAGGATTTGGCCCAAGACAAGCCTGAAAAAACAAAATTGTAGGGAAAAAGAAAAATTATGCATAAAAGATTTGGAGGAGGAAGAGGTAGCTGCTTTAAGTGATAAAACAAAAGTCTGTGTGTCAGGAGCATGATAAGTAAGGGGCATGGTGTGGTTTGCAGAATAATACCCTTTACCGCAAATATGGTCATGTTTTAGCACCCTGCAACTGTGAATATATCGCCTTCATGGCAAAAGGAACTTTGCAGTTGTGAATAAGTTAAGGATTTTGGTATGGAGACATTTCCCCTGGATTATTCAGGTCGGTGCCATGGGATGACAGGGTCCTTCTAAGAGGGAACAGGAGCAGCAGAATCAGAGAAGGAAATGCGATGGAAGCAGAGGTTGGAACCACGTGGCCCCTGACAAAGGCCACAAGCTCAGGCATGTGGGCAGCCCCTTGAAACCGACAAAGACCCAGAAATGAATTCCCACCTAGAGCCTCCAGAATGAGCAAGGTCCTGTCAGCACCTTGATTTTACTTCCTGAGATCGATTTCAAACTCCTGACCCCCTGAACTATAACATAAAATATCTGTGTTGCTTTGAATCTCCACATACATGGTAATTTCCTACATGAGCCACGAAGCTGATATGCACAGGTCTCATAAAAAGGATGTGGTGGCAGCAGGAGCATCCCAGTAAGGATTTGGGAAGAGTAGTAGGGATGTTCACCTATCTGCAGAGCTTAAGGTGTCTTGAACAGCTTGAAGTAAGGACAGCATTACTGCAGGTCTCATAAAAAGGGCCACTCTGGCTGGTGGATGGGAAATGGACAAGATAAGGTCCCAGGAGACCTGTTACAAAAGCATGACAATGGTACATGTGACAGCATGACCAAGATGTGGCAGTGGTGACAGAGAGAGGAGCCTCAGTGGGAGCTATTTAAGGACTATAATTGAGTTTAGAAAAGAGCCATGGTATAATGGAGAAGAAGGTGCTATTTGTGACTTCTGTTTTCTGCCTTGAGGAAATAGGTAGATGGAATTACTATTTGCGGAAAGAGAAAGCTGCTCAGGACGAGATTTGGCCTAGAGGCTTAGGGAAGATCATGAGATAAACTCTATTAATTTTGATGGAGCTGGGAAATAGCCCGAAGAGAAATGCTCAGTGGGTACCTGGTAAGTGAGTATGGACTTCAGATGATCATTCAAGTCTGGGGGCCCAGATTTAGCAAAGAAATGGTGTTTGAGGTCATGGGAGTGGATGATAACATTTATGGAAAGTATGCAGTATAAGAAGAGAAAAAAAATAAGGTTGAGAACATTTAAAAGCCATGTACAATAGAGTGGGCACCCTACAGCCCACAGGAGAAATTCAGATTGCTGCCTGGTTTTTTGTAAGTAAAATGGTATTGATACATGGAACACTCTTTAAAAAATGTTATTTATGGCTGTTTTGCCCTACAGCGGAAGAACTGAATAGTTACAACAGACACCATATAGCCCCAAAAACCTAAAGTATTTACTACTTGACTTTTTACAGAAAAAATAAAATATGCCAAGCACTGATGTAAATGAGGAGTAAGTAAAGGTAACTTAGGAATGTGCGGTGACAAAATAAAACCCCTTTGTAACTATTTTATTGATATTACTTCAAAATTAATTTTCCCCTCTTCCCTTTTCCCCTGTTCTTAAAGTGCTCTCCAGATACCACCAGTATTTGTCATTTTATTCTAACTATCCTGTTACTCATCTGTCACCCCTGTGAACCATGGGCTTCCTTGGGGACACACATTGCATCATTTTTATATCTGCATCCATAGAGCCCAGCACAGCATATACATCACGTGGTAGGCATTTTGGTCACTTTTGTTTGGTGAATGAATTTACACTTCAAGGTTAGTCATAATAAATCAATAAATCCTTATTTATCCGAGGATGTTTGGAAAGCATGCCTTTCTTGATGGATGCCAAGAGAAAATTTAGTAGGATTCATGTCCAGTGCTGGTAAAATAAGATAAAGTGTTCAGCCACTGCAAAGAATTTGTTCAATAAAAATGAAGAAAGATTACACAGGCATTCTTGTGATCATGTGGGATCGTTTTCTCCTCCAAAGCCTGCTTTCTGGGCAGTTGGTGAAGGATTTGGGCTTTTGGGAAACTCCAACCCTAAAGGGAGGATTTGGGCATTTTTCCCAGGGAAATACTTTATTTCTGAAGAAAATAAAGATTTTAAGGTAAAAAATCATGCAGACATGAAATAATATTTTGAATATTTAGTTATATTTAGTTATATTTAGCATTTTTATCAGAAATGTGTGAAGCTAATACTCAAAATATAGACATTCTGTAAATTAGGATTCAGCAGAAGTAACCTGTCCTCTTTAAAATTTCGAATGACACACAAATTTATGTTTTTTACAGGTGCACCTACTTTGAGTCAACATGCAACAGATATTTTTGAAAAGTACTGACTTTCCAGATTTTTTTCTTTCCATTAGAAAAACCCATCATCTTAGTGTTTGTTTAGTTATTCAACTCTCTAGTGCTGTAAGAATGAGATTAGCAATGGTACACTGAATTTGCATGAAACTTCTCAGAAATATGGCTGCAGCTAGCAAGACAGTCCAGTCACACTAGATGACCCTGGATATAAAAGTAAGACACATTTCCCGAGCATACGTTCTACTTCTTTTTGAAATTATTTCTCTAGGGATGATTTTATGAATTCCTCCAGGACTCTTCATGAGTGTGAATTCCAAAGTAAGTTGCCACATCCTCTTAGCATGGCCCCTATGTTCCCATTGCTTACTATGCTTCTCATTATCATTGAATTTGAATCAAGCTTGGTTTTCTTCTGTTACTCTGTTCGTATCCATTATTTATATTGCATACAATCTCAAAACTCTATTGGCATGCAACAAAAATGTTTATTTAGCTGACCATCTACAGAGTTCATTTGATCTGCACTGGGCTCATTCATGCATTTGTGGTCAGCTCAGGTAGACCAGGTGGCTGTGCTGACCCTGGCTCAGGGGTGACCTGATGCAGATATTGGCCTGCTGTGTCTGCAGCATTGTGGATGAGATACAAGACAAATTCACACAGACTTCCGAGTCCTGTGGAAGAAAAGGGACAGCGAGGCTTCTCTGTCAAGAGGAGAACACCCCGACCCTTGCCATGACAAGCTTTTATTGGATTCAGTTTGCATAGGAATACTGGGTGTATACATAAAGCTCATCAATCATTGTCCACAGAAATGATTAAACAGTAGATAACATTCAAAGAACTCTGAGAGCTTATTCTGAGTCAGGGTCAAATAGTTAAATGGCCATAAAACTTTGGGGAACAAACTCACTTCCTGCTTGGACCCTTATCATTTAAATTGAGGGTATTAGCAAAGTAGGTTTCATAGGATTTTGTGCATCCTTTCTTAGTCCTGATTGCCCTAGAGAACCTGCCCTTTCCAGCACAGGGAAGCACCTACCTCCAGCATTGTTTCATGTTTAAGTCATTATTTCAGGCTTAAGTCAGGCAGGGGAAGTAAGGCAGCCAAGAGATTAGGAGACTTCTTGCCGACAGAATGAGGACTCAGGCTATGTCAAAGCTGAGGGGTGAGGATCCACCACCCCCTTTTTCTGTAGCCCCAGGTCCTTCCCTGGGGCCCCCCATGATCATGCCTGCCTTAGGTCATGCCTCCCTTGAGGAATCTTACCCATCATTAGCTAACCGATCAAGCATTGGGAACCAGACAAGGTGAAGTAAAAGGAGCAGAGGTGGCACCCCTGCCAGGGAGATAAACTTTTTCTCATTAGTGGCTTATGGTCTGAAGGTTGCTCACTCAACCTTAGCCGGGGCAGTGGGGATGGTGGTTACAGCTTCTGAAACCAGGCAGGGTAATTCCCAATAGTGACCACCTGTCAGCTAACTTAGGATGGTCTTTGTCAAACAACCAGAATAACTCAGCCCTGTTCCATGTATTTTATCTTCTAACATGGGCAGGCAATCTCAGGCATATTCTGAGGTCCATGGTACAACAATGAGAAAGAACAAGCCCAATCAGGTGAGCACATTTCAATTCTCTACTGCTATCACATTTTTACAGATTCTTTGGCCAAAGTTAGTGACATGGCTGAATCTAGAGTCAAAGGTAGAGGAGTTCCCATCCCTGGGAACAGGAGGGACTGCGTGCGTACATGACAAAAGGCATGATCACAGAAAGGATTGAATCATTGATGCAATCAGTCGACTGCAGGACCCCACTAATGATGAGAACATCAGTGACAGAGAATGTATTTAAACATGAATTTCAGAGCCAAAATATTGGAGTACAAATCCCTGCTTCTCCACATAAAATTGTGCAACTTTGGATGACTTATTTACCCCCTCTGTGCCTTAATTTTCTCATTTATAGCATGGAAATAATTCTACATTGCATACGTATTATTACATGTAAATTGCTCAGAATAATGCATAACACAAAGAAAATGCTTAATAAATTCAGTTATTAGTAGTAATAGCAGTATTTGGGCTTAGAGTTGAGTCTCAAGAATTAGATTTTGAATTAGATTGTGGTTGATATATGAGTTGGAGTTTGTGTCAGGATAAAGCTGTCTGCCCATGCCAAATCCTAATTTTAGTAGCTAAGCACAGTGATAGATTGAATCCTACTCGTATAACAGGGCAGGTGGTTCTGATCAAGGACACCTTTCCTCTGTGCATCCAACCTAGAGTCTAGCCCAAATAAATGCTTGGCGAAAATTGATCCCAGTCTCTGTAAGAGGTAATATTTCCCTTAAACAGCTTCATAGTCTTACAGACAATGGTTCTATAGAGGACACAGTATGCAGGGCCCCCTTATCTGTGGTTTTGCTTCCACAGTTTTAGTTACCCACAATCATGAGTAGTCCAAATATATTAAATGGAAAATTCCAAAAATAAACAATTCATAAGTTTTCAATTGCATGCTTTTCTGAGGAAGGTGATGAAATCTCCCGATATCCTACTCCATCCTGCCCAGGACATAAATCATCTCTTTGCCCAGCCAGTTTGTAGCACTCTAGGATATCAGAAGAAGAGAGAGATGGAGAAAAACCACATTCACATAGCTTTTATTATAATATATTGTTCTAACTTATTTTGTGTTATTATTGTTACTTTCCAACTGTGCTTAACTTATAAATTAAATGTATCATAGGTATGTATGTACAGAAAAACATAATATATATAAATAGGGTTTGGTACTATCTGTGGTTTCAGGTATCCACTGAGGGTCTTGATACAACCTTGGATAAGGGGGTCAGTTCTAACAAAGAATCCAGACTGTCAATCAGAAATAAATAACTTCTTACTCAGCTGCTGGGGGAAGCTTTCAGCAAACAGCCCTCATTTCTCAGCCTTCCCTGGGCAGTATCTCATCTGAAGAGAGCTGCTTGCCCAAGGTCACACACTCTCTGAGGTGGTCAGCAGCCAATGATTGTTCAAAATGGTATCACAAAGACCTGGCCCTCCTACACCAGCACTGATCAGCTATTAAGTGATAGCAGTCTGATGGGGTCCTGCAGTCTGCAGAACCCCTTGCAGGGTTTGCCAAGTCTTCCTTTGAGATTGTATCAAGCTTGACCTCTCTGTCCTCAGTTTTTCTTCTTTCCTTCTCCTTCTAAGAGAACTGCCAATAACCCTCCTGAATTTAAATCTCCATGTCTGTGTTAGCTTCTGGGAGAACCCCATCTATGAAAGTTTATAAGAAAACTCAGTGAACCATTTTGAGTACAAGTCTGAGAGTCTATTCAGTGCCACAAACAATTAATTGGAGTACAAGCTTTTTTTAATTTAATTTTTTTTAATTCTACAGTGTTTGCCTCCTCATAGAAAAAATTTTCCTTGAAATAGCTTTTGTGTCATATGCTCTCATTGTATAGTTTAAGCTTGATTCCTTTTTCCCTCATAGAAGTTCATAGAGTACAGGCTGTGCCTCATTCTATATGCTTTACATTAAAAAAAGATAGGGATGTGATTTGTTAAAAAGAAATTCAATGTATTATTTCATTTTTTTCTGCTTGGGGAACCCAGATGTTGTCTTCTTCAATTTTGTTTGTGTCAAGGATAAACGCCCATCTCAAGGAGCACGTGAGTAGCATTCCTTTCTGGTGAGAGTTGCTGGCAAAGGCTAACTTGAGTTCGTTGAAAAGTTAGTTGATGGGTCAACATGATTCTGTTTTTTTTTTTTTTTTTCAAGAAGAAATAAGAGTGTATTTTGGAAATCAATTACTGAATGGCTTTTGATTTTTCCCTGGAACTTTACAGATATTCTATTTTTGTACTTTTTTTTTTTTCAAAAGGGAAAACAGCTTAAAAAGGAGTTCTGAAATAATTTCTGGTTTATTATAAGGGAGTTTCTAAAATAAAACATCTTTGCTCTCTGAAAGTCAGATCTAAAAATTACCCCTTGAGCAGCTGCTCTGGGGGCGGGGGGCTTCATGGTGAGAAGTGGTTTGTGGACATCCATGCCTTGGACAACTGAACAGACTCAGCTCTGTGGAAGAGGGTTAAGAAAGAGAGGTTACCTACAACTTTTGTGAGCCCTGTACAGAACCATCTACCAAAACGATGTCCATAGATATTGTCTAAATTATAAGCCAATAAATGGCATTATCAGTGTACTATTTACAAGCTTGGTGGTATACAATAGAATAAGCAGAAAGAATATTTGAAGAATTTTCTCTTAGAGGGACATGATCTTTCTTATTTCTGAGACAAAGTGTTTCCTAATGCCTTGTCCATAGGAGGCATGTGCTGAATAAATTGGTTACTGTATTAACAAACTAATGAAAAGATGAGTACAGGGTTTTATCTCCTGAAACATTTTTAAACTCAATGATTTTTCGAGGTATAAAATTGGGCACAGACACCGAAATCAAAACATTAAAAGAATAGTCTAGAGGCTGCCTTGCACATACGAAAATCCTCAGCTCTTGGAAAGTAGCAGCGTTTTAGAAAAGGAATTGAAAAAAAGGAAGAATTGGCAGCAACAGTGGACTTATGAAAAAGATAATGTAATGTGCAAGCACTTAAGCAAGCGATTATGCTGAATCGCAAGAGGACGTTTTGACCTGCTGCTTGAGAATGTTGTTTCATGGTGACCTTTGTGTTGGAAGATGTGGCTGCTGGCAACCTTGCATTTGAAGATTGTGAATGTTAAGTGGGAAGGCCAGGAGGAGTAAGCAGTTCCTTGTGGGGTTGTCATTGGATTTCCATTGCTGGGTGCTGCTCCATCCAAGTGTAATGAGAGAGGGCCATCTGCAATCTGCAGCTTCTAGAAACTCTGGAATGCACCCACCCTCTTCTTTGTGTCTGCACTCCCCCACCATGGCATCAGCGTGATAGTCTCCAAGCCCAAATTCAACAGTCCTTTGCATTGACTGGCGTCCTTCACAGATCCCTCATGCCCTGCAGGATCACGATGAAACTCTTTAGCACAGTGTGAAAGATGCATCAGAATTTGATCCATTTCTTTTTATGCTCTAATGCACCAAATCTCCTAGTTTCTACTTGACTCAACTTGGCCTGCTGTCTTTTCTCATTCTTTGGGTAAAAAAACTCCTATGATTTTTTTTTTTTTTTTTGAGAAAAAGGAACCAACCAACTACTGTGGTTTTTTGGGGGGACTTGTCTTTCTCAATATCCTGCTTATTCTACTCCCAAGATAAGCATGTGGCCTAAGTAGACCACCCAGCTTGACAAGGTGGGTGCATGAAAGCTGAGTCATTTTGAAAACTGGTGTGGGATTTTTGTGAAACATAGAATTTTCCTTCTTTTAGCTCAGCAATTATTCAAACATAGGGGTAGAAGTCAAAACCAAACAGTTGTAAGTATGCAAAACACAGTTCATTTTATTATTAATTAATTACTATATTATTTTCCATATGAACAACTGTAAACCTACTTTTGCCCACTGCTGTATTTTTTTTTTCCACATGAAGTGATCTTGCTGGAGGGTAAAGCCAAATAATGAGAGAAAAACAGAGAGGTAGGGGGGAGGGATAGACAAGTAGAAAGAGAGAAAATAGAGAGAGAGAGAGGTGGAATCTCTGACAGCATTACACCAGTCTCTGGATTTCATCATACTTAAAGGAGGTGTCTTCCTTGTAATAATGTTCTTAAATATGATTCAGTAAAATGCTTTGTGAGCTTAATCAGGTTAAGCATTCTTCTGCCACTAGGGCCTGTACGAGTCTTAATGCTTTTTATAATATTTATCTCAGAGAACTCGTGAAATCTACTTTCTCTACTTGGAATGCTTTTCTGTCTTTAATTATTTGAGCAATTTCTATTTATTTTTCAAGATCCCAGTTCGGAGAACCATCTCTTCCCCTTCCTGCTCTCCACCCAAGCTGAGAGTTCATTGTCCTTCCTTAGTGCTACCTCTGTCTCCTAGCTACTCTTTCACTGGCCACTTTAAAAGACATTAGAGATATCTTTGCTCATGTGTCAGGCTGTCCCACTTATTTGGAAAAGCTTTTAAAGTAAAGGTTGTGACATTTTCCCTTCCTATCATTTTTATTCCTACAACAGGCAGAAAGGAAGTGTTAATTAAAGGTTCAACAATTTGAAATTTGGACTCTGTTATGCTTATATTTATAGTTACATTTGTATTTGTATTTATATTTATAATTTATATTTAAAGCAGGTCTCATACAGCTTCTTAACGTGGGCAATGACACATACTAAGCACTGCATGTGCATAATTGTGGGTATGAGTACTGCCATTTTATCCACCATATGAATAAGCCAACAAAAGGTCAGAGGAAGTAAACAATTTATCCAAATTTCCCCAGATAGCCGATGACAGAACCAGGATATAAACTCAAATTACCTGAAGCTGGTTACTGGCTCTTCATAGTTATGCTGTTGTGCATTTGGTCCGAGTAGGAGCCCTTGGGATTTAGTGAGGATAACCAGCACACAGGAACCTACCTCAATAGTATTAAGTGACCCACATACTTTGCTGGCCCCAAAGAGGATGTGACTCTGTCAGGGGATATGAGAGTATATTCATTTTCTATTGTCTTGTAACAAGTCATCACACGTAGCATCTTATAAGAGCATCATTTATTACCTCACAGCTCTGCAGGCCCAAAATTCAGGCAAGTTTCAGCTAAGTTCTCTGCTAATGGTCTTGCACTCAAGGTGCTAGCTGGGTTGAGTTCTTACGCAGGGGCTCTGAGCAAAAATCTGATTCTGTGCTCATTGGTTGTGGGAAGAATCCAATTTCTTTCTTTTTTTAAAAAGATTTTATTTGTTTATTTTCAGAGAGAGGGAAGGGAGAAAGAAAGAAAAGGAGAGAAACATCAATGTGATTGCCTCTCACACATCCCTTACTGGGTACCTGGGATGAACCCAGGCATGTGCCCTGAATGGGAATTGAACCAGTTACCCTTTGGTTTGCAGGCCAGCAATCAATCCACTGAACCACACCAGCCAGGACTGAAGAATCCAGTTTTTTAAAAAGATAAAATTCAGCTGTAAGTGTTCTTGGATGGAGGTCACCATCCACTCCTACAGGTCACTGACTTTTCCTTACCAAATGATTCCCTCCATATTCAAAGCCAGCAATGAAGAATATTCCTTAGATCTTTATTATCATTCAAATATCTTTTTCCTGTAGGATTACAGGCTTTTTGAAAGATTTACCCTATTAGGTTGGACCCACCAAAGATAAGCTCCTTATCTTAAGGCGAACTGATTTTGGAGCTTACTGGTAATTTTACAAGTGCAAAAATCACCCAGGAGCACCTAGATCAGTGCTTGATTGGATACCTGGGAAAAAGTGTGCATACACTGGATACTGGGGATCTTGGAGGACATCTGCCTATGTGGAGTAATGCTTCAGATTATGAGAATAGAATTTATACTTTTCTGTTGAAAATTGTCTACCATGGAATCTCTTTTGTGACCTATGATTCATCAGAAATCACTGACAGAATCTGCAGTTTCTCTTAGTGCCAGATGGGGAGCTCAGATGATATAAAGACAAGTGCTGCTCTGTCATCAGACTCTGTCACCAGACAAAGTCCAGAAATTAGTGTTCCTTTTTGAAGGGTAGGCAGCAGTAGCATGAAGAGCCATGCTGCCAACCAGCTGTGTGATCTTGAGAAAATTACTTAACCTCTCTGAAATTCAATTTCTGTAATGAATGCAAATAAATCTATACTACCTCCAAACAAAAGTAACAAAAAGAAATGAGCAGATTTTGATGATTTGAAAACAACAACAACAACAACAACAACAAAAACAACAAGTAAGTAGAGGAAATGTGGGTGTCTAACCTCGAGAAGGAACACTAAATGGGGACATTAGGAGGCATCCTGGTGAAATTGGAAGACAAATTCACTGATTTCAGAAGCCTTCAGAAAGGCGGTTTCTCAACAACATTTCTATAGCATGTGCCTTTCTTCCTAATGGGAGGAACATCCTTCTTAGACTTATTGAGATAAAGTGGCAACTGCAGCCTTTATTGCCAGTCATTCCAGTAGAGCTCAGAGTGGTCTTATTTACAAGGAACAAGTCTTTTCCATACTCATCATCAAACCAAAATCCAGTGATATTTCCCAGTTTTCTTACTTTCTACCACATTAATGTGTAGTGAGGATAAAATGCAGGACTTCATGTATGCAAATTAATTAATTTAATCACTTTGAACTATGACACAGATTTCAGAAGCCAACCACCTCTGAGCTCTTCCATTGCTTTTGGTTCTTCTTTTGGTCATCTCTGATCATGCATGTAGCTTTTCACACTTAAACGTGCTTGTTTATCCACTTAGTTTCATGGGTTTTATGCCTTCTATTTAATACATGCTGGGCTACCCTCAAATGATACAAAAACAACCTCACTTAAACTAGAATTACTAATAAAAAATGCTGATTGAACTCAGCAGCATGGAAATAAATGCTCTTATGGAAATTTCCAACAGTAATAAAGTATAAAAATGCAAAAGTTATTTATCTCCAACATGGCGAGAATTCTAATTTAATGTGTATACTGTTCCCCTTGGTATTGCATGCTAATTTGATTATACTTTTGCTCACTCTATTTAGAGACATGGATGAAGTAAAAGTAGGTTCACTTAGTTCTCACAAGATCAAAAGGATAGACACTTATGAAGCAATAATATGATTCTACCTTGAACTACTTACATTTCATAAGCGAGGTGAATTTAGGTTCATTTATAGAGAGAAATATATGTATATAATATACATAATCTAAAACATATACATATATTATGTATGCACATACATATTTGATGTATAATTTTTATGTACACTAACATTTCATGCATTTATTTATCTATATCTATAGTACAATAGGCTAAACATCTGGTCTGGTCAGACTTGGGTAGCAGCTGGGGTTGAGTTAATATACAATGTTTTTTGGGAAAGAACAAATGAATGTTTAATGTGTGTTATTTTGAGTTTTCCCATAAGCTGAGGCTAAGACAAAGTTTCAAGTGTAGGTTTTTCATTAAGGAATTAAAGAAATTACTGGGAAGTGAACATGGATGTGCAAAAGTGAAGGGGAGCCAGGCTTTCAGGGTGAACTATCAGGTTAGCTTCACTGTGGACCACTGACTAGAGTGTAATCATCCTGAGTAAACTCTGGAAGCTAAGGTATAGCATAGACCTCAAAGTTATTCTACCCGAAGGTCCAGGGAACTGGGGTATTTATGCACCAAGCCCTACCAGTTTATGGGCAAGGGCTGACTCATAAGATCAGAGGGTTGACTCCCCACTGGCTACAGGGGAGTCAACCCTGTAGGACAAAACACAGGAGCTGGCATTTGGAGGTCAGGCAGGTCTTTGTGTGGAAGTGTAAGGGCACCTTAATATGAGCAAGATTCCAAAACCAGGAAGAGCCAAAGAATGAGTTTGATACACCATTTTTTAATAATGAAAATAATCAGGTGCTGGGAAACATACCCAAAGTGCTGACAATGGGCACTTGTCTAAGTACGCAGAGTCAAGACAAAGAAGGAGAGAGATGTGACTGGCAATGAGAAAGGAAAACCCATGGCTTTTGCCTATGTTGTCTGTCTCTCTTCTTGAGCTGGCATGCACTATTTGAACAACTGTGGCTGGCAGAGCAAAATAACAAAAGAAGAGGGAGATCGGACTATTTCAAGCATTCTCATCTTTCCCTGACCAGTCCAGTCCACCCTCCTGGAATATAAATTTTCCTAATATCTGCCCTTTTGAACGATACACTCAACTAAATTTCATACTTTCACTTTCCCTGATCTCACCTGTTTTTACATAAAGAGGTTGTTGTTGTTGCTGTTGCTGTTATGTGCTTTTGTCTTTGTCCTGCAGGATAGTGGCTGAGGTCCTCAATGGCTAGAACATTCCATTGAATCTTTCAGTCACACATAGCCCGGCACTTAGGCACCCTAGGTCATAATCCCCTTTGCTTTTTGGTTCTCTGCTGGGATAACAGTGTAGAGCAGGTTATAAAGAACTCTGTTATGACTGCTTGGCCCAGGCATGGGGGTGAGTCCTACCTCATCTGAGATTAGGATCCATAGAAAGAATGGACAGAGATTAAGCAAATACTTGAAGGACACCAAGGTTAAAGACAGGTCTAGCTGTTCAGATGGGGATCATACGTTTTTCTTTCATTGAGTGAATACTATTGCATGCACTGGGAATCAGAAAGTAAAAACAATACTGAAGGGGAGGTTAAAAAAGAAAACCGACAAAGGAAAGGTTCAATAGGGGCCACAGCAGAAGTGCGTAGAGGTAGATCAGCACACACTGAGCATCACAGAGCCCTGGACTTTCCGTGATTTTACTGGTCACTTCCACCTTCTTGTCCAAAGCAGTGAAGAGCCTGTAGCCCTTTCTTGAGGCAGGACACTCTCCTTCCACTCCACTTGAACCTGTTAATAAGTATTAAGATTTCAGAAACCTAATATTAGCTTCATATGAGCCAAATATCCAATCATAACAAACTAAAATTTATTCACTAAGAAAAAAATATTTTATCCTGTACCTTCTCTGCATACCATCCCTACTAATTCTTTATCCTTTGTGTTAAAAGCAAACCTCTGACCTTATCTCCTCAAATATGGATAATCTCAAAAACATCTGAGTATTTGATTAATAATTTCCTGTAGGATGTTTCTATTTTATCTTTCTGGTCTATAATGTTTTATGTATCTTTGAGGGAATCTGAGATTTCCTTGAAATGTGAAATCTATGTTCTAAGTTCTTTTATCAGTTTGGATTAGGCTCAGCTACAAGGGACTGAAAAGCCAAAATAAACTATTTTAAGCGAGCTAAATGTATCTCTCATTAAATCCTGAAGGTAAGTATCCAAACCAAGTTTAGTGGCTCTGTTCTTTGTGTCCCATGGTTACACCATCAGGTGATAACCATTTTAAGGTAGCTTCAGGGAAGGATGCTGGAGCCCCACCCACGGAGACTATATTTTGGCTAACCTGAAGCAGAAAAAAATAGAGGACAGACTCACTCTCTTACGGATATGTTCTCAAAGATCCATTCACCATATTCACATACATCGTGTTGGTCAGAACTCAGTCACAGAGCCATATAGCTGACGGGAAGGATGAAAGAATAATATGGTCCATTTGTGTGGATCATCATGTGTCCACCAAAAAACATGTATGCTCTCCCTAAGGCAGAAGTGGACAATGCATACTGTGCAGTGTTTGCAGATCCAGCCCCATTTCCAAGACATAATAGAAATGTTTCTAGTTAGAAGAGAGCAGATTTAAGAAGCTTTACTCTACTGTTTTATCTTGAAGCAAATAGAGGAAGAGAGAATATCAACTAACTCAAAATGCAAAACTCAGTAGTAAAACAAACCCAGTGAAGAATTGGTAAGTGATGTGAGCAGATACTTCACTAAGGAAAACATATGGAAGGTAAATATATACATGAAAATATGTTCCACCTAATTAGTCACCAGGGAAATAAAAATTAAAACCATAGTGAGATACCAATAAAACTTATTAGGATGGCAAAACTGAAACAAATAAAAACTTGAAAATACCAAATGATGGCAAGGCTGTAGATCAGTTAGAATCCTCATACACTGTTGATACACATGGAAAATGGGACAGTGACTTTAGGATGTAATGCAAATTTCTCCTGAAGTTAAATATACACTTCTCATGCAACCCAGCAATTCCACTCTCAGGTGAAATCTAAATGAAGTAAAAATTATGTTCCCATGAAAACCTACCCATGAATATTTATAAAACATTTATTCATATTTACCTAAAACCAAAAGCAAACCAAGTGTCACTGAATTGGTTAAGGAATAGATCTCTGTTTTCTGAGCATCTTTGGATTTTATTCTCTTGCACTCACCTTGCTACTTAATCACCCAAGTCATTATACAGTTTCTATTCTGAAAATAAGGGTGGTTCATCTTTGTTTTACTGAGATTATAAGCTCTTTGAAGGGAGAACCACTTCTGATATAGCAACTTGTTCCAAAGGAATCAGATAGGATTGCACTGATAATAAATATATGGGTGATGGTGCTATGTCACACTTCTAAAAACATATTCAACAAGTATTTTGGGGGCACTTACCATTCCTTGGATTGGGAGCAGCATTCAATATCCACATTGGTGGTGAGGTCTTACATACATCTGGTTAGCTGTTCAATCTGAAAGATGTTTGCATCAATCAGTTTTTTGGGAAAAAAAAATCTATCCCCAAGAAGAAATCCCAGTGCTTTTCATATCAGACCTTTGGCTTGATTAAATGTATTCAAGAATCCAAATTACTCATCTGCTGTGTAAATATGCTGAGAATCTGTGAGTTTTTGCCAGCCATAATTTGAGTTGATTAACCTCGTGAGCCCTGAGAAAACAGACTGAGTTGCCTCTGAAAATATAAATTTGTAAAAAGGAAATAGAAATGAAAAGGCAGCCATTTGGAAGTCAGAAGAGAGGCCTCAGGAGAAACCAAACCTGTGACACCCATGACAAGGAGTCCACCTTGATAGTGGACTCCTAGCCTCCAGATCTCGTACTGTGAAGAACAAATTTCTGTTGTTTAAAGCTGCAATATGTGATATTTTGTTTTAGCAGGCCTAGCCAACTAATACAGTGCTGTTATTGCTATTCTCAAGTCAATTTAATGAAGAAGAATTCGCCTACAATGCAATATACTCATTATAGATACATTGATCTACGAGTGTATGAAAATAGGTACACCCATGAAACCACCACCGCAACAGATATAAAACATTTCTGTCATGCCCAGAATATCCTTTTGCCTATCTACAGTCAATCCTCTCCCCAAAGCAGGCCCCAGGCAACTCTTGATCTGCTTTTGTCACTAGAGATTACTTTTTCCTATTCTCAAATTTAATGGAATTAATTTAATGCAATAATATGATACACATTCGTTAGTGTCTGGTTTCTTTCACTCGGCAAGCAGTCATCTAAATTCCATATGTTTCTGAAGGTGCCAGTTGTCTTTTTTAACCTCCCCACCCCCTCCATTATTTACAGTTATGTTCAACTCTTGAAGAACATTTGGGTTGGCCTCTAGTTTTTGGCCAATTTGAAAAAGGAGCAATGAGCATTCATGTACAAATCTTTGCAAGGGCACATTTTCTTTTTTCTTGGCTAATGTATACTATAATATGATATCTGTATGTTTAACTTTACAATGTTCTGATTTCCAAAGTAGTTATGCCATTTTGCATTCCCATCAGCAACATCTGAGGAGTGTTACAAACTCTCCACATCCTCACCAACACAAGGCGAGTCTGTAACTTTAGCCACTCTAACGGGTTTGACCGCGACCTCGCTGCTTTGCATTTGATTTCCCCTAATGAATAATGGTATTGAATAGGTTGTTATGTGCTTCTGGCCTCCTACATATCTCCTTCTTTGAAGTATTGACTCAAATCATTTGACCATTTCAGAAACTGGCTTGCCTAATTATCCCAAGTTGTATGATTTCTTTACATATTCCGAAAGTAAGTCCTTTGTCAGATAAATGTTGTGAAATATTCTCTCCAAACGAATGGCTTGATGTTTCTGTTCACCAAGACTTGTCACAACAGGAGTTTTGAATTTGCTGGAAACTAATTTATCAATGTTTTGTTTTAGTTTTAATTGTTAACATCTTTGTTGAAGTAGAATTCATGTACAAGGAAGTGCACATAATTAAAGTACACGGTTTGAAAAATTCCAATGCATGTCTACAACTGTGAAGCCCCTACCACAATGTAGATCATTTCCAACAACTTTCTTGTGGACCATTGGAATCCCTTTATACTTCCCCTCAAAGCATGTTGCCCCACTTCTCCAGGCAACCAGAAATCCGCTCTGTTAATACAGGTTAGCTTGTATTTTTACTTAAACAGGATTATACAATATATTCTCTTTTTTGTCTCAGTATAGGTACTTTGAGACTCATCCATGCTATTGTGTATATCTGCAGTTTGCAACTTCATCAGATATCAACTGACCATATATTTGTGGGTCTATTTTTTAGTTTTTTTCTGTACCATTTATTAGTTCTTACATCAATAGCACACTGTCTTGATTAGCATAGTATTATAATAACTCTTGAAACAAAGTAGTATAAGTCTCAAATTTTGCCTTTTTTATTTCAAAATTGTTTAAAGTATTTTAGGGCTTTTGCATTTTTATGTGAATTTTCTAATTAGCTTCTTAACATCTAGAAAATATCCTGCTTGAATTTTGATAAAGTTTGCATTGGAATTAAAGATGTATTATGGATAACTGACATTTTAAAATATTGAGTCTTCTGAGATATGACTTCTCCATTTATTTGAATCTTTTAAATTTATCTCACCAACATTTCTGTTTATAGGTTATCAGATTTATACGTAAGTATTTTGTTTTTGATGCCATGGTAAATGACCAATGTTTATTTTTATTTCAACTTCTGATTGATTTTCACTAGTGTATGGAAATAAAATTGATTTTGTATATTGTTCTTCTATCCTAAAACCTTGCTAACTCAACTAATGAGCACTTTTAAAATAAATGTCATAAGATTTTCTTTATAGAAGATCATGGCACATGTGAACCAAACAAGACAAAAAGGTATTTTATCTCTTTCCTACGAATCTAGATGCCAATACCATCGATACTGGGTTTTTGTTGTTGTTTTGTTATTGTTAGTTGACTTACGGCACTAACTCTACCTCTATCAATTACAAGAAGCTTCCTTCTATTTCTAGATTGCTGAGTGATTTATTAATGAATGTATGTCAACATTATAAGACTTTTCTGTATCTATTGAAGTTATCATGTAATTTTTCCTGTTATTCTTATTAAATTGGTACATTACACTGATTCATTTTGGAATGTTATGAACAACCTGATACTGTGGGAATAAATCCTCATTTAATCATAGCTTATTTTCCTTTTTTGGTGAGGATTTTGCAGTTACATTTGTTAAAATATGGGTTTGTAGTGTTCTTTTCTTATAATATTTCTGCCAGTTTGGGTCTGAAAATAATGCTGGCCTTCTTAAATGAGTTGGGAAGTTCTTCCTACAAATTTATTTTTAAAAATAAATTATGTATTATTCATACTTTTTTATTTTTAAAATATTGCATTTATTTATTTTTATTTTTTTAAATTTTTAATTATATTTTATTGATTATGCTATTACAGTTGTCCCATTCCCCCCTTTACTCCCCTCCACCTTGCACACCCCCTCCCACCCACATTTCCCCCCTTTAGTTCATGTCCATGTGTCATAAGTTCTTTAGCTTCTACTTTTCCCACACTATTCTTGCCCTCCCCCTGTCTATTTTCTACCCACCATCTATGCTACTTATTCTCTGTACCTTTTCCCCCTCTCTCCTCTTCCCACTCCCCTGTTGCTAACTTCCATGTGATCTCCATTTCTGTGTTTCTGTTCCTATTCTAGCTGTTTGCTTAGTTTGCTTTTGTTTTAGGTGTGGTTGTTAATACCTGTGAGTTTGCTGTCTTTTTACTGTCATATTGTTTATCTTCTTTTTCTTAGATAAGTCCTATAACATTTCTTATAAAAAGGGCTTGGTGATGACGAAGTTCTTTAACTTGACCTTATCTGAGGAGCGCTTTATCTTCCCTTCCATTGTAAATGAAAGCTGTGCTGGATAGAGCAATCTTGGATGGAGGTCTATGACTTTCATGACTTGGAATACTTCTTTCCAGCCCCTTCTTGCCTGGAAGGTCTCTTTTGAGAAATCAGCTGACAATCTGATGGGAACTTCTTTGTAGGTGAATGAGCCCTTATCCCTTGCTGCTTCTAGAATTCTCTCCTTCATTTTAATCTTGGCTAATGTAATTATGATGTGCCTTGGTGTGTTCTTCCTTGGGTCCACCTTCTTTGGGACTCTCCGAGCTTCCTGGACTTCCTGGAAGTCTATTTCCTTTGCCACATTGGGGAAGTTCTCCTTTATTATTTGTTCAAATAAGTTTTCCACTTGTTGCTTTTCCTCTTCCCCTTCTGGTACCCCTATAATTCAGATATGGGATGTTTAAAGATGTCTTGGAGGTTCCTAAGCATCTCCTCATTTTTTTGAATTTTTGTTTCTTCATTCTTTTCTGTTTGGTTGTTTCTTTCTTCCTTCTGGTCCACTCCATTGATTTCAGTCCCAATATTCCTCCCATCACTATTGGTTCCCTGTGCATTTTCCTTATTTCACTTATTGTAGCCTTCATTTGTTCATGTAATTTGCAACCAAAATCAACCAATTCTGTGAGCTTCCTAATCACCAGTGCTTTGAGCTTTGCATCTGATAGGTTGGCTACCTCTTGGTCGCTTAGATGAATTAGCTCTGGGGCTTTGATCTGTTCTTCCGTTTGAGCCATTTTTGTTTTTTTTCTGTTGTTGTTGTTTGTTTTTTGTTTTGGTCTAGTCGCAGCTGTTACGTAGTGAGGGGTAGAGCCGTAGATCTTCACCAGGACAGGGCAACCCAGTTGCTGGGTTGTATTCCTACCTTTAATGTTAGCTATAATCCACCAATGCACTCTTCTAGGACTTGGATTTTCAATGTAAAACAGTTTTTAATCATGTATTCAATTTATATAGTAGATGTAGGGCTATTATAATTTTTTTAAATATCTTCTATTGTCAATTGTATTAATTAAAGACTTTAAGAAACATAAATATTTTAATTTACTCAAATATTTTGTCATTATGCACTCATTATATTCTCATTATAATCCTATGTTCATAAACCTTGTTAGTAATGATTCTTCTTTAATTTCTGGAAAAATAACCATTGGATGAGTCTATTGTATACAAATTGCATCTACTCTGAGTAAGACTTGATATGTTCTAGACTTCCCTATGCATCATTGTCATTTCTTATTTAAACTATAAATTATACTTTAACAAAATCTTGAAAAATTACCTGACTACTAATTTTGATTAGTAGGATATAAAAGTGTTTTAGATTCCTAGTCATTAGCATGATTTCAGAGCCAATGTCTAATACATTCCCCTAAATCTGGATTTTTTTTTAATTTTTAGTTTTTTTAAATTTAATTTGTAAAAAAAAATCAAATTTGTATAAGATTAGATTTCTTTTTTAAATTCTACTTTTATTTTTGATTTTAGAGCAAGTGGATGGGAGGGAGAAAGAGAGGGAGAGAAATGTCCATGTGAGAGAGGAATGTTGATTGTCTGCCTTCCATATGCACCAGGGCTGGGGACTGAACCTGCAACCCAGGCGTGTGCTCTGACTGGGAATGGAGCCTGGTTTGGTTTGTGGGATGATGCTGGATGCCCAACCAACTGAGCCACACCAGCCAGGGTGGATTTCTCTCTTCGTTTCTTTCATTTCCTCTTTCTCCCTTCCCTTCCCTTCCCTTCCCTTCCCTTCCCTTC